>PVJH01008404.1:0-68042 GCA_004026705.1 Nesogale talazaci
GTGGGTTTCACAGTCATAACAAACATTTATTCCTCCGAATACTGCTTCATATGTATGCCCCCACTCAAGGCCAGGCTATTGTTAGGGAGAGAAGACAACCTTGAGAATTTGACTTCGGTGCATGGGAGTGTAATAACATGTTGGTATGTTATCTGAATAGCATTCAAATACACTTGGAAATAGAGTTTTCCTGCAGAGTATAGGTTAACTAAAATTTCTTCTAACTTTATAGCCTGTAAGCACAAGTGCCTGTTAGAACACCTTAAGCAACATCATGGGAGTGGGAAAAAAATGCAAGGAGCGAGAAGTCTGTATAAGGGAGTGGTGGGGATCAGTGCCCAAAACTCAATTGGAATCATACCTTTTGTGGTTCAGAGGAGCCAGTACTGACCATCTGCGTCTTTTAATCAAAGATGCTCTTTAGGATAGGAGTGCAATTTCCTTTTTAGGAAAAGTAGAGCGTTTTCAAGTCAGTTCGGAGTAGGTTCGAATCACTCCTCATTGGGCTAGTCGTCTGGGCAGATCATAATTGCATTACCCAGAACTGCAGTGTGGTTAGAAATGCAAGCTCTTGGGTGCCAATTCAGACTCCAGAGCCGGGAGTGGTTAGTGGGTTCCCACGAGGCTCCTCACCTCAGGGGTCAGCAGTTGGCAATCACCTGCTCTGAGAGAAAGGAGATGCTTTCTACTCCCGGAGTGTGTTGCGGTCTCAGAAAACATCCATGGCAGTGAGTCTGTTTCTTGTTTTTAATTTCACACTGGCTGTTTTAGAATCCTCTGGGGTTGAACCAGCAGTTTATGCAGAGTTGGTGGGAAAATGGAATTAAAAGGGTATGTTTTTGGTAAGCTAGCCAGATGATTTTGCTACACGCTAGAGTTTGCGGAAAGAGCCTTAATGGTGCAGCAGTTAAATGCCTAGATCTTCACCCAAAGGGCATTTGTTAGAACAGTGTCTCTAATCTACTTCATCCCACTTCTCTCCCTTGCTAAAAATCTTCACTCCCACCTCAATAAGCAGATTCAAGAGTCTACCGTTCAACATGGTCCCTGGGTGGTGTCTGTCAGTGTAAAGAAGTTTGAAGCCCTGATTTGAACGTACTGACCACGCTGCAGAAGCAAAGGTCTTGCTGTCTGCTCTGGGCATGACGGCAGCCTGGGAATCCTGCACAGCAGGATTGTGTCTGTGGGGTCTCCAATTGAGGAGCCCAAATGTCCTCGCTAGAAACAAAAATGGAGTTTGAGAACTGTTGGATGAATTATATTGCTTTTTGAACACTACATAGAGAAGTTTGAATTTTTCCCTACTGCCAATGGGATTGATGGAATATTTATAAGTAATGAAATGATGAAAGCAGTGTCTTTCTGTTCATTAGTGAAGGCTTATTTTTGTAACAAAGGTGTCTTACTTCACAAAAGTAAGAACATGCGAATAACAATAATTATTCAACCACAACTCTCTGTCTCACACACAGCCATTGAAGGGCTCTCATTCACAGCAACCCTGTTGTAGTTTATTTTAATCAAAGACGAGAGTTGTTTAATGCCTTAGTAGAAGTGTGGAAGTTTCCAATTTAAGAAGTTCTTATTCTTCATACATTGCAGAATGATGCTTTCTTTTGTGTGGCATGTTTTCACCTCAAACTCTAAGCATTTGGCTTATTTTCATATGCTTAAAGGTATACTCTTAAATCCTAAAGCTAAAATCTAAATAAATTTGAGGAAAGGGCTTTCAGTTCCCCTTAGATGTCTTTCTTTATGTCTTTGCTTTTCCTCCGACTCTTGTTATGTATCTATCAGTAACACACGAGGGGTTGGTTTCCTCAGGAATCACATGCTTGGTCCAAGTGCAAAGGCCTGGGATCAGAAAACGTTGTCGGCCCAGAAGTTTACCAGACAGAAACCGATCTTGAATCTAAAACTAATTTGCTGAAATTTTCCCTCAGAAGGAAAGTGAAATGAAGCCAAAATGCACTATAAAAAATTTGCTGGGTCTGTCTACATTAGAGCAGAGACTACTATGTCAACGATCACAGACAATATGTTGAAAAATATCTATTTATTTAATCAATTTAAGATGCAGATGACTGCACAAAGACTGATTGTACTTGCTTGCCCCTTAAAAGTAATTTTGATCATAGAGTGATTTTTCAAAAAGTTAAAGCATGAAAAGACTGAGCTCCAGTGTGGGCCCCAACCAACGCCGATCTGAGTCCCACCCTGGAAGTATGTGCAACAGAAAACTACACTAAACATTCAGGAAGAAAGGAGTCTGCTCGCCACTCCCACACAAAGCAAACCAAGAAGGAACAAGAGAAAGAGACTGTTGGCCTAGACTCCATATTGGCACACCAAGCCCTGAGGATGATGTCCCTGCACAGAGCTGCTACGGTACAGAGGATGGTAGGACCACAAACAATTCAAGACATGTTGCCCCCTAACTGGAGCATACTGCAACAGAGGACAATAATGGGGACCCAGGACAGGGATATAATGTGGCCCGAATCCCTCACAGCAGGACAAACCAAGAAGGGAGCACAACAGATTAGCAATGGGAACAAAGCCGATACACAATGTCTCTAAAGAGCCCCCCCCTCCCCCACCCAAATAGACTTAGGGTTAGGAAGGATAGTTCCTGTAACTCTCCCAGGACCAGGGGGAGATGTTCATAAAGGTCAATGGACAGACCTGGAACTATGTATGGCTTGGGATTTTATCACCCCTCTTCTTTTCTGTTTTCAACCTTTTGTTTTTTTATTGGTCGGACTAGGACATTGCTGATAAGGAAGACAAGAGAAGCAAGCTCAGAGAGCATGCACTGGGGCCCGTGGCCCTGGAGGGTGTTGGGGGAGAAGGTAGCTGGGGCAAGAGTGTGGTGAACAAACAATGCCACAGACAGTGGAACAACTAGGAAATTTAAACCAACATCTAGGGGGTTGTAGAACTCCTATGGGGAGTGGAGTCACAGCAGTCTAGCAGAGAGGAAGTACTGAGAGGTGGAAGAAGGAGAAGACAAAAAGAAACAGAAGAAGGATCTAGGAAACAAAACTATAATAGGGGTCTCAACAGAGGTGTGTACTTACGAAAATACATTAATCCATAAAAAGAGAGGTATATGTACTTATATTTTATTAGGCAATACATTAAGACTTCAGACAGGCCTTACCCTCCCTCAATACAAGAAGACTTTGCGCTAACAAAATGGCATTTTATGACCCTGTCCCCCACCCCACCCCCACCCCAGCCTCTCCTCCCAAAGTCACTGAAGATAAAATGAACAATGCATAAACAAATGTGGTGAAGAGAGCTCATGGTGCTGGGCTATTAAAAGATAGTGTCTGGGAGGGCTGAGCCCCGGTGGTGGCGTAGTGGTTGTGGGTGGGACGGCGGCCCACTGGGATGGAGGTTCAATTCTAGCTCACAGGAGCAAAGGCTGGGCCTCCTACTCCCACCACCAGAGGGCAGTGATGCCTAAACAAAACAAAAGATAGTGTCTGGGGTCTTAAAGGCTTGATGATAAGCAAATGGCGCCACCCAACAGTGAAGCAACAAGCTCCCATGAAAGAAGTCCACCAGCCAGTGCAATCATATAGAGTCATCGGGACCATGTAACAGGCATCAGAAGATAAATAACAAGCAACAAACAAACAAACAAAACCACATTGGTGAGAATGAGGGTGGTTGGAGTGGTTACTCAGAGCCCATCTGTAGATAGTGGAGCATCCCCCCCACCTCCCCCCCCAGAGAGAGGTTACAGGGAAGCGATGAATCAATCAGGATGCAGTAGAGAACTGATGGATCATGATATATTCCTCTGTTTCCTTGAGTCTGCCCCACCCCCCAGTATCAGCTAATTCCTACTCTGGACTGGATCAGAGCATGGACATAGGTCTAGAAAAGAGATCAATCTCAGGACACACAGAACCCAGGAAAAAGGAGTGGGAATAGTGATACCAAAAGGGTAGGGGGAAGGAAGTGAGAGGAAGGTGGAAGGGTGACATCAGTCACAATGAATGATACATAACCACACACACCCCTCCAGGGGGAAGAACAACAGAAACCAGAGGGGATGGGAGACAACAGTCAGTATAAGGTATGAAAATAATAGCAAGAGGTCACAAGGTCAGTATATAAGGTATGAAAACATCAAGGGCCCATGGGGGGTGGGTAGGGGGGGGAGGAGGGAGAAGGTCAAAAAGAGGAACTGATCCCAAGGGCTCAATAGAAAGTAAACATCTAGAAAAGAATACTTTCAACATATGTACAAATATGTCTCATACAATTGATGTTTGGATTGTAACAAAAGTTGTAAGAACTCCCATAAAATGATCTTTTTAAAAATCTTTCAATTAAAAAATAAATAAAACTGCAAAAAAAACAACAACAAAAGTTATAGCTGGTCTTATTTTTTTACAATTAAATGGAAAGTTGGTATTAAAATGCAGCAGGCACATTTAATCTGAAACAATCAAATTCTAATAAATATCATGGAAGTTACTCAGCTCATATTTTGTCCAAGAGTTAACTGTTGGGGAAAAAATTGCAGTGTTTTCTGATAGGAATCAGAAGACTTGAATTGTAATTGTGGTCATGGTAATAAATACTTATATGATGTTGGACATAGCCTTTTATTGTCTCAGAGGGCAAAGTAAAATAGTGAAATAGGAGCAGTTGACTAGTGGCACAGTTATGCTATCTTTAAATCAAACACAAAAGAATTAAGAAGAGCCATTTACTTCTTGCTTCACTTAGCACACTGTGATTGCACACCTAGGATGCCCTCCTGTTTTTGAAAGGAAAAAAAATTCCCTGATGCAATCTTCATTCTCGATTTGTAACCTCGGGCTAGACCAGGAGATGGCCTTTGCCCTCTAATCTGTGATGTAGCCTAAGGGACTATTCTGCATTTATGTACAAGGTTCCAGTGAGAGGTGAATGACTGCCCAAGCCGCCACCTCTGACCACCAGCGATAAATGCTTCATGATCATTGGTTACCCCCTACCTCAGCAGAAGTATGTAATAAGTTCCTGGGTTGTGGAAATCCAACTTTCAAGGAGACATGATGGCATACTGCTTGTGAATAGGTTAGCAATTCTGCCCTGTCCTGTAAGGTCACTGTGAGACAGAATCAAACCAATCGCCCCCAAGAGTTTGAAAATGGGATTGGTGCCTTGGGGTGGGCTAACTAGAGATCATAGAGATCTCTATGATGTAGAGATGTAGAGATCATGAAGAAAGCCACTTATCACAATCTCTGAGGATAGGAATTTTTAGCAATGGTCACAATTTCTATCTTATAATATTGGAGAAAAGAAGGTTTTCTTAAACTTTTTTTTTTTGTGTGTGGCATCACTGCTCTTTGGTGGTGGGAGTAGGAGAAAAGGAGGTTTTTGAAAAAAGATTTTAAAAAGAAAAAGGGTTTAGAAGATAGCCATCTCCTGAGTTACCTTTTGAAAGCGTGAAAAAGGCATTTGTCTCAAGATGAATTTCCTGTGTCCATCAAGAGCACGGGGAATTGACTTGGAGCTTGCCCTGGCTAGGCTCAAACTCTCTATTCTGCTTTTATAGCCATCTTCTTAAAAACACACTGAAGTACATTTAGTCACCGGAAATGAGTAAGTCCTTTAGTAAAACATTCCGAATATAAATAATGAGAAATGTCTAAACTTTTCAAGTAAGACCGTTGGTATATATGTATCTGTTTAGTAATAGAACATTTTTTAGTGTCCACATTCCTCACCAAGCCATTTTTTCATGGATTTGGAAACTGAGATTTTTGCCAGCGGCCTCATACCTCTTGTGATTTTTATTGCCTTATTTAGTAGCATTGATTTGAGTATCTTGAACTGGTTTTCAACCTAGAATTTTATGAAACATTTTGATTTCCCAAAGGACAACACTGTTGGAAAAGATGACTGTATACAAATCTCTGGCCAGGGCTGAGCCCTGGTGGCGTCGTGGTTGTGCGCGGGACTGCGGCCCACTGGGACGGAGGTTCCATTCCAGCAGCGGCTCCACAGGAGCAACGGTTGGGCCTCCTACTCCCACTGCCAGAAGGCAGTGATGCCCCAAAACAAATAAAAAAAAAATCTCTGGCCAGCAGCGGATAAATGGGAAAGCTATTGCCCAGAAAATTTATGAAAACTAAAACAAAATCATCGTGCAATAAGAAAAGATGACCTTTTAGTTGGTGGGTGTGCCTTCACTCCTGGGTGAAATCTGTGACTTTTTCTTTGAACTTAATCCTCACCGTCGAATTTCAGTGTGACAGTTTGATACACACGAATAAGATACTACCTTACCTGCTCACTGTCTGCTCCTCAGTGGACACACAAATCCTCTGGTCTACATTGCTGCACTGTAATCATTGTACCAGGGATTCTGAACACATTCACGAGATTGAAATCCTATGACTGCCAGTGAAATTATGTTCCTGGCTTTCTTGGCCAGAAGAAAATTGTGGGACCAATAATAGTTCAAAGGTTATAGCATCATTCAGATTTACCTAATGGATCTATATTAGGAAATTTGAAACTACACATGGTCTCTTTTAAATCCATTCAAATTGCATAGATGCCTAAATGTCAGGGCAAATCAGAGTATTACTTTTAGGACTCTCGATTCATTCATGCATGGGTTTATTGTTAATTAAACATATTTAGATATGTTTCTGTGATCAGTTAGTGGCTATCAATAAATTTTTTAAGCTTTGCAATTGTTTTAGTCTCCTTCAGATGCCTTAAAAAATAATATATATTTTTTTTTTTTGGGCATCACGGCTCTCCGGCACTGGGAGTAGGAGGCCCAGCCCCACTGCTGGAATTGAACCTCCGTCCCAGTGGGCCGCAGTCCCGCACACAACCACTACGCCACCGGGGCTCAGCCCAAAAAAATAATTTTAAAAAGCCCAACCCAGTCTCAACAACAGCTGTCTTACGTACAGCAGAATGGAACATTGCCTGATCTGGTACTACCCTCACAATTGTTACGTGTAAGCCCGTTGTTATAGCCACTTTGTCAATTCATCGGATTGAGAGTTTTCCTCTTTTACCCTGGTCTAGCAAAATCTGTGCATCCTCACTTCAAAGGAGCGTGCTGCTTGTCCTAATTCTAAGAGAAGCTTGTGGCTGCTGTTGTTCTGGTAGCTCATCCTAATTCATATCCTTCCATTCTTTTCTGGCCTTCATGTTCACTGTTCGGATTTCACATGCCTAGGGGATGATTGAAAATACCCTGACTTGAAGTCAGGTAGGTAGGTATACATCGATGCTCAAAGAGACAACACATTTGCCTAATGTAATGTGTACTTTGGTTTTCTGACTGCTGCTTCCATGGGTGTTGATCGTGGCTCCAAATAAAATGAAATCTTGGACAACTGTAATCTTTCCTTTCTCTATTATGACAGTTCTTATTTGCCAAACGATGTACATGTTTGCTTCATTTACATTGCGCTCTGATTTATACTGAAGATGATAGTATTTTATTTTAACAGTAATTGCTTCTAGTCCTCTTTGCTGTCAGTGAGCATGGATATGTCATGTGGACACGTGCTGCCTTCGTTTCCCAATGCCCCATTCTTCACAAAGTCTCGCTCCTCCGATTACCTGTGTGGAATGCAGATCGATTATGGTAAAAGGACGTAACCTTGACATACACCTTTCTGGAGGTCAATGAAAGTCATTGAAATCTCAGTGTGCCCTTGTTCTGTTTGACATCCTACCCAGAATTGATACGATGCACAACCCTTTTGTGACTGTGTCATTTCAAGATGCAAATCCACCTATAAATCATTTTTATCTAAAAATGATTTGTGGCACTTTCATAGTAGCCAGGCTTTCCCCCTTGATTAGATCAGAATAGTTTTACTACTCTGCATTGTGAAGAGGTGGTGAAATGTTTTTGACATTCAAAATTTTATGAGTGATAAAAATGAAAATACTCATAACAGATCATAATGTAGAAGACTCTTTATAGAGGCAAAAAATTTGCATATTAAGGATTTTATGTCATGGTCTAATGATAGGACATGATGCTTACATTTTACATTTAAATTTATATTTAAAAAAAACCAAAATCTAATACTTATAACTCTTCTTAGTTTTGTCTTGCGGTTTACTCCACTTCAGGGTTTTTCTGACTTCTTTTTTAGCTTTTAGGAAAGGGAAGCAAACAAAGCTTCTCTTAATGGATCATGAATATTTATGAACTGCTTTGACAATTAGGGGCTCATTAAAATTCACTTTAAAGGAAAAGAAATAAAAACACTTTTAAGACTTTCTAGTGCCAAGCAGAAACTCACATATCCTCGTTCATGGTTGTGAATTGTCAAGTCAGAAACACTCTGGAAATGATCATAAGTGTTTTTGTTTTTATAATGACACAGAGTAGTCGTTTGCATAGGATAGATATTTAAGCTTGTGTTGACTCTTGGCAAGGTGGGCACTTATTTCTGAAGTTACTTGGAAGTCTGTATTTATATGGCTTCTCACCCCAGCCCCCACCAATGGCTTAGAAGTCAGACATGGAAATCAGATCATTTTGTTTTTAAGTCTTATTTTCGTCTCCTTCCCGTTTTGTAACTTTGGACACGTATTCAGTGCCATGGTCTCCTTATTTGGAAATGTGGGAAACTTATTACAACACAGCTCCTAATATGCCAGGTAGGAACAGAGTTATTCCATGACCACCATTGACAGGTGTGCAGGTACACAGTCCTCGAATGCTCCATGAGAAGTCTCTCCAGACACTTTTGAGCTACCTGCCTCAGAAAATCGACCCTTTTCCATTCACACGGTGTCCTCCTGGTTTCCTCTGATGGCAGTGAGGAAGAGAAATCATTTTTCATGCCCACTTCTTCTGATAACATTTCCATTTCGTCTTCCATCTCAGGTTTTCTCCCTGCGTCCCAGGGCTCTGAGGCTCACCATCCCTGCCGTGACCTCCAGCCCCCTTCCACTACCACCGTTCTCTGAGCCCATATTCAGTCTAGAGAATATAAGATGGTCTGAATAGATGTTCAGACACTTTCAACAAGCACAACCCAGGAGAAGTGACTAAAGTTCAAAAGCTGCAGTCGTTTGGCCATTTTAACAACATTGGTCCATGTAAATCTTTGTCATTTGGCCGTGGAAATAAAGAGATACTGGATCTAAATCTATAGAGACACTAACTAGATTAATAATTTCTTGGAGTTAAGGCAGGCGGTGGGCGTGCAACTGAGGAGCTAATAATAATGAGTTACAAGGAAGAAGAAAATGTTCTGAACTGGATTGTGGTGACGATTATGCAACCCTTTGAGGAGAGCTGTTTAAACTCTTGGACCAGGTGATATGTAAATAAAGTGGTTACATTAAAAAGGAAGGAAAAGGAGAGATCATGAAATCAGATGATATCCCAGAAAATGACGTAGCTTCTCCTTTCTATTTTAAATGTGAGGGAAAACTGCATTGGGTTGAGCAAAGAAATACTGAGGTTGCCTCTCACACATGTCTTTTTTCCACACAGCTTAACATCTGCAAAGTAAGCTCTGGCCAGGAAACAAAAAAAATGGTAGTTTGGTGGAAGTGTAGTCCTTCCAAAAACCATCAGACTTATTTGTAAGTAATTTATTGGCCTCTTTTACACACTCGACCCCATAAGATTAAATTTATCTCAGTAAAGTACTGAGGAACTGTTATTTAACTCAACTCTTATCTTGAAGGCAACCCTCATAAATTTAATAAGTAGTCATAGTTTTCCACTGGAATTTTTACTGCCTTCCCCATCTGTTCATCTGTCTCTTTAAACAAGGTGTTGGGTCCATTTCACAGTGATAGAGTGAAATTCTTCTTGAAAGAATTATTTTGTGTTGGAAAATAATTGCTTCTGTTTAAGATTCTTAAGAAGCTGGCAGTGAATCTGTTGTGATGTATTCTTCCATTTTTAAGAGATATCAGGATATTTTAATTGATTTTCACATCTCATATATACACAGTGCACAACTAGACTATTACTCTTTTACCTCTTCATAACTCTTTGTGAATTTGAAGCCATATATCTGATTTAATTATGTTTGCCCTTATAATGCTTAGCCATCTAGTCATCATCTAGACCAGAGGGATTTTAGTTTAGAGAATGCAGCTTGTTATTTCCACCTTTTTAAGCAAGCATTCTGGCATATTAGAGCTGACCATTCTACTTCCTGGAGTATGCTCTAACAAAGTTTTTGTCTCTCAGCACGGTATCCATTTCTCCTTTTCTCTGTCTAGTTGTAGCTACCACAGGGTGAGAAGAGGTAGGTTGTCTAGTACAGTCTAGAGTAGAGGACACCCACATGTTAGACTGCAGAATGACGTAAATCTTATCAAGCAAGGCTTGATTTTCTTATGTACGTGGTAAAATGTTAAGAGAGCAGTCACAAAGAGATCCAGCATGTGCCAGAATGGAGGTATTCATTGAGTAGGTGTATATGGTCTCAAAATTTTATATGGATTTGACACCCTCATTTAAATATGTAGAATAAAAATTCGGCATGAACTTGTGCTTTGCATGGAGGGAATTGCTTTTTTTGTTGTCTGCTGGAATCCATTCTTTAGCAATAATGTATTTTAGAATTAATTTAGATTCTAGGTAACTTGACTTTTAGTCTGTTGAGATACTAGAAATAGTTGCTCAAATGTACTTCCTGTTTGGAAAGGCATGAAGCACACTTGTTACTCTTATTTTGAGAAAGTCAGTGAACGCTGAAAAATGTCTTTCAAAAACTTGCAAACATTAAATCAGCATCTGGTACATATATTACTCGTTTAGCATCAAATGTTGAACTTCTTTGGTCCATGTTGGCCCTTCAATGCAAAAAACTCAGTTCTAGGTACAGTTCTAAGCAGTTAATTTAAAATAAACAATTTTTATTTTAAATCTTTAGATACAGAAATGGTTGATAGAGTGTGTTAGGCTGGATTGACTACAGAAAATAATCCAGGGATATTCACATGTGTGTAAGAGAGAACTTTATATCAAAAAGCAATCATATCTTGAGAAAACATCCCTGTTCAGTCTAGAGCAAGTTCATAAGTCTGATATTAGCCCATATGTCTGTAACAAGTCCATGAATTACTCTTAGAACACAAGCAACACATACAATGATGCCAAAAGCAGGAAGATGAGATGCCAGTGGGTGAAGAGTCTGGTGCATCAAATACTGGATGTAAGCATCTCAGCACTGGTTTCTCCCGCTCTCTGAGTGTCTATCTCCTCAACAGGAAGGTAAGCAGTGTATGGCCCACCTCTTCTGATGACTTAATCGAGAGAGGAATTTCCCTGAATCGTCGTGAGAAGGCCACATCCACATAAGGGCATCATTGCCAGGCTGGACTACACCCCTGCACTCATAATTCTCTCAAGTTGACACAGTGTAACACGAGAGTATTAAATGGGTTGTCTGAAAACATGTATGTCAGCATTTAAATCAGTAATTAATTGGGAGACTCATTTGTAAATAATACCACTTGCAGTAAGAGGCAGTTGACTAGGCCATGGTACATGTATTCAACTGTTATTCTGGGTAAATAAACTAAAAACCTTCATGGAAACATCAAAAAAGGAAGCATGTAAGAGTGTGTACCCCCCAAAACCCAGAATTGCACTGGGTGGAGCAGAGTTTTGTGGTATGCATTTTTTCCCACTAGACAAATATCAAGCCACTCCCTCTGAGTTAGTGCACCCAGTGGTGTCACCTGGAAAGGTTCTCTCTTCTTTTCTCACAGGGAATGTTTTCTTAAAAGCAGTTTTGCTTAAGCCTCATATTTTGTGATGTCCAATTTAAGAGAACTGTGTGCAGTTGTATTTTTTTTCCCAATGATTTAGCTGTGGGTATTTTTGAAGATGATGAATTTGTTTTGTAAAAAAAATTAACGTACATAGTTGGAGTGGGTGGGATTTCATTTGTTCTTTTTGTTTGGTTACTCCCTCATATTTCTGATTGGCAATGCACATTGAGAGCAAGCACTGTTCTAGGCTGAAACAATAGCACGGGCAAAGATAGGGGACCATAAAAGAAGACATGATGGCAGTGTGGTTATGAGTGGGGATCTGGCTTTTGTTGGAGATGGTGCTAGAAAAGTTGGGCTCAATTCGTGAAGATCCCTGAATGTTTTCTTTCCTGAGGACTTTAGAATTATTCGAGACTATATTTTGCTTTTTTTTTTTGGCATCACTGCTTTCTGGTGGGAGTGGGAGGCCAGCCTTGCTCCTAGAGAGCTGCTGCTGGATTTGAACTGCCAAGCCAGTGGGCTGCAGTCCCATGCTCAACAACTACGCCACCAGGGCTCAGCCCTGCTTTAGTTTTTAATTTTGAGAACATATCCATGCCTTTGTGTGATTTAAACAGCAACAACAACCGGAAAAAAAAGCAAACTTCCTTCTTTTTTCTCTCTCAAACTTCCTTCTTTCTATGTGCTTCTAACTCATAGCAACCTGGGACCGCTCCACCTGGTTCCCTAAAGGGAAATTCTTTCACTTGTCTTCCTCCTGAGATGCAGCTGGTGGCTTTGCCCTCAGGCTCTTGCCATTCACGCAGCCACTGCAGTCATGTGCTGCTCAGTCTCTAGAAAGTCAGTTTAAATGCGGGAGTGGCTTCCCCTCATTTACCAATTTCTGGTCGGATTTCGATGGGAAAGTGTCAAAATTCTTAAAATGGTGCGTCCTTTGGTGGGGGCTGTCCCGCGGGGCTCCCTGGATTCTGAAGGTTTTCAGGGATGTGAACTTTTGGGTATATATCACCAGGCCTGCTTTCCAAGGAACATCTTTGGTAGGTACTCAAAAATGACAGTTCTTGTTCATGGGGCAAGGGAAGTGGGGAAGGAGGGGAAAAATAGGGAGCTGATACCGGGGTACTAGTTGAAGGAGGCTGATTCAGGAATAATGATGGCAACAAATGTGCAACTGTGGTCTGCACACAATTAACGTATATATTGATTGTGATAAGAGTTGTATGAACTCCCAATAAAATGATTTAATTAAAAAAAAAATGACAGTTCGGCTGAGCTCCAGTGGCGTAGTGGTTGTGCGCGGGACTGTGGCCCACTGGGATGGAGGTTCGATATCAGCTCCACGGAGCAAAGGCTGGGCCTCCTATTCCCACCACCTGAGGGCAGTGAGGCCCCCCCCACCCTTAATTATTTCACCAGATTTTCATTACTTAACCTAAAGAATATGGATTGCATTGTGATAGTCCATGTAGAAACCATAAAGGGTTTTCTGGCAAGCCGTTTTCTACATTCAGCTTTCCTTGATTGTTCAGATGTTTTAAAGTGTCCATGTTGTTGTGAATTGTCCCTGTGTACGTCTGACCCTTGGTCTGTACAGTGTCAACATTCTCTTCTTGCTGGACAAGGAAGTTGCAGTCAAGGGCGGTGAGAGGACTGGCTCCAGGTATGTCAGTGGAAACCAGTTGCCACTGATTGCCTCTAATTCACGGCAACCCACGTGTGTCCGAGCAGCTCTTTGGGGGGTGGGTGCTCCCCAGGTCTTTCTTCTGAGGCATCTTTGTATGAACTTGGACGTCTAGCCTTTCGGTTGTCAGACAGGAACCTGTTTGCACCGCCCAGAGGCTCCATATCCATTAAAGTTAAGGTAAATGATTAAGTATTGGCCCATTTTAAGCTCTCTTTAAAGGTTTATATGGATGTTAATAAATGTATATACTTTCTGGATCTGACACCCAAATATATTTTTAGATGTTTCCTTGCCATGGATCAGATGGTATGCATTTATAAAATACTGTTAAAAATTGCTAATATTACCTAGGCGTAGGTATTAGTATGTCAAGTGGATTGAATGTGGCCCGCAGCAGCCACTGCCTTTGAGGCTCCTGGGCAAAGTGCTCTGAGGAGCGTGAAGTTGACGGGACACAGTCCACCACCTGTTTTAAGTAAGCAGCATTGGTCCCTGCCTTGTGACAGATGAAATTCTATGATATTGACTATTTGAATAGGGACCCCTTTATTTATTAGTATTACAAGGGCCTGTGCTACTGGGATTTTCCCAGAGCTTCCCATTTATTCCTATCCTTTTTCTAAGACAAATCATAGCTGAAATTGCTTGGAGGCTGGAAACGTGATAGCGTGCCAGTCAACGATATCCATGATAAATATGAGTGGGGCATTTTTTCACACTTTACAAAGTAGATTTGTGTATGCATATTTTAAAGGTAATTTCATGGATGTGTGTATGTTGAGAATATGCACAGGAAAACATGCCAACTCAAGTCTCCGATATTTTGAATTGTGCACGTCTGTTCTTCAGCGGGCAAACAGATTAAGATGGCTTTGCATTCTTGTCACAGCTGTATCTCTATTATAACGGAAGTGCAGGTTCTCTCTCCACTATGCAAGCTTCACTGCCAAGTGTCAAGGCTTGGGTTTCTGAAAAAAAAAAAAGAAAAATGAAGGAAATTAACATAGCTTGGGAAATTACTGAAATGCTTTATTCCAGACTTTACCTGCCTATGTGATAGGTAGGTGTCACGACCTCTGTTTTCAAGGTAAGGAAATCAGAGTTTAGAAAACCTAATCAATATGCCCCACCTGACTGATTAGTCAAGCTGGGGGTTAATGTCATTTTCTTTGGTCCGTTGTGATTCAGCCTATTTTGGCACTAGCAATGGTGTTCCAGCATTCCCTCCTTTATTGAGGGAAATTAAAGTATAATTGAATTGATTTGGCTCCATGAATATATTTCGTGAGTTGGAAAATTACATGATTTGGGCCAAGGATGAGTAACAGAAAAAATTCAGCTGCTCATTTTTATTCTGCTTTCCCTTTTAAAAATCAGAGATTCCGCCAGGTCATCGCCACAGCAGAGAACCCAGAAACCTGAGCTAGCATCCCAATCGTGAGTGTTCTTGAGAGGACGCTTGCACTTCTCTTGTAGGAGGTGCCCCTTGAAACCTCCCCTATTTTTTATGTTCTGTATGTCGGTAGCAAACATCGTTCTCATGCCTGCCAGGGACATGCGGTGGCTCACCGAAGTGATAGGACCTTTTTAACGGCGTGTACATTACATTCTACGTTTCATCGAAACCCCAAACTGAAACTCGCTGCTATCGAGTGCGTCGGTTTCATAACCACCCCTGTGGGTCCCCCAGACGGTTGATGGGTGTTGATGGGTGTCGAAGGCCCAGGCTTTCTCCCTCAGAGCTGCCGCTGCTCTCCATGTAGATCACAGCCCAAACGTTTGATCACCAGCACTCGCCAAGGAGAGATCTTTAGTCAACACAGAGGACACATCCCCTAAGGAGGTTAATGTCAGTTCCTTCATATAAACCACTTTCAGGTAGGAAAACAAGGTCTGCTAAATGTGTTGCTTCTCATAGATCTTTATATGGCAGGAAATATTCCCCCATCCCCCCCAACCCCCCCAATTCAGAATGAACTAGTCCTGCAGCATGGGGGGAAAGCTAACCTGTTTGGAAATCAAGATGCAAATTAAGTTGACATCAACTCATAAGCAAAGGTCTGTAGAGGTAGCGATTATCAACAGAAGGAAACCTGGTGGTGGAGTGGTGACAGGCTGGGCTGCAATAAAGAAATACAGCCCCAGACACCCGCAGGGGAGGTGGTGTGCTGTCCTCCAGGGCCTGGGATCGAACTGACAGCAGAGTCTGGTTTGGGTTTGGTTCTCTCAACAGAGACCATCCCATTGGTGTTCAGAGATAACTTTTTAAAATGCAGAAGAACATATGACCCAGGATAGACTGCAACCCCAAACAAAAGCAAGCACCAAACAAACGCCAACAAAAATCCAAGACTAATGTTGAGAAACATTTTTTTAATTTCTGGGAGTTTGATTGGACAGCCCTGGTGACACAGTGATGAAGTGCTCAGGTATGAACTGATTGGTCAGAGGTTTGAACTGCCCAGATGGTCTGTAGAAGGATGCTTGTGTGTGTTTCCATATAAACCCTTCTCCTCTGCCCTCCTCCATCTCTAGGCGTCAGAATTGACTTAGTGGTCGTGTTGTTGTTTTTCCATCCTTGAGCAAGTGTTTGTTAACATTTCATTAACATATAGCTTAAGTGTACCATTGGAAGGACAATCAAAAGTATTACAGGTTAAATTTATATTAATCATGGTTTTCATGTGTATTTGAAATATATAATTTATGAGCAGTTCACCTTTTTTAAAAATTAGTTGGGATTTAATACATCTGTCATTCCATATTCCAATCATGTCAAGTACAATATACAATTGCTATCCCAATCAATTACTTTTTGGTTTTTTTTGCATCACTCCCCTGGTGGGAGTAGGAAGCTGAGCCTTGCTCCTGGAGAGCTGCTGCTGGATTTGAACCGCCAACCCTGTGGGCCACAGTCCCACACACAACCACTATACCACCGGGACTCAGCCCCACAATCAATTTCAAACATTCTTGTTCACTTGGACTCTGTGACATTGTCTGCCTTTTACCCATCCACCCCCCACTCTTCCCCTGAGCCCCTTATTCTCCCTGCTGCCCCTCTAAGTTCATCCATCCTGAGTTTTATATACTTAAAAACAGAAATACATGTAACAAGCTTCAAGAGGGTAACCTCCATTGACATACACCTCTGAGATCCACTCTAATATGAACAAGCAAAACCAGAAGAAAGGTTCTCTTTAGGTCTTAAGATTTACCAAGTTATTTGTTTTGTCCACTCTTTTTTAAAAAACATTTATTTATTTATTTATTATTTATTTAATGTTTTTTGGGCATCACTGCTCTCCGGTGGTGGGAGTAGGAGGCCCAGCCCCAGCGCTGGAATTGAACCTCCGTTCCTGTGGGCCGCAGTAGTGCAGTACAACCACTACGCCACCGGGGCTCAGCCCCCCACCCTTTTTTTTAAAGATCATTTTTACCCTTACTCCCTTCTCTTCCATGGTAGTTACTATCTATATATTGTAGATAATCAATTCTAATGATCCGAAGTCATTATCTAGGGTAACAACTGTGAAGGTGTGATTCACAAGCATGATAAAAATTAAGATAGATTATTAACATTTTCATGGATATTACAAAAGCAGTGGAGGGTATAGCTGCTGGCCTCAGCATGAAACAAGGTGTCAGACACCAAACTGTACTGTATTCTGTACTCAGAACAGCCTTACTCCCTGACAAACTGACCGTCCAACCAAACTTTCCCTACCTCCCTATTAACAAGCGAATTAACCATCCCACTGGCTTGACTGCCTAATACTCTGAGTGAAGTATTAAAGGAACAATTATATTAATTCTTAACCTTTGAGAAGACATTTTTCTAATAATCTGTGTGATGGAAGATTGGGTATAATAAATGATTTCACTATAGGGGAATTTGAGTTGATGTGAGTGGTGGCAGAATGATTTGGAAAAGGATATCAACAGTGGTTGAACAACATGAGAAGTGCAATCAGTTGACACTGAATTATGCATGTAAAACATGATGAATTGGAGAATGTTTTGCTGTGTATATTTTTGCCACAATTTTTAAAAGTAATCACATAAATAACAAGGAAGAAGAAAATAATGTAGAATTGATTTTGGTGATGAATGTACACTCTTCTTGAGATGACTGAATTATGTGATGTATAGATAAAGATATTATTTTGCGCAAAAGCACTCGTGTGATTGAGCTGTGAGTTCAAATAACCACTTTCATATGAAAATCTTTTTTTATATAACTAGAAAGAATTTCACAGAAGCACTGGTTCCTCAGAATTGCATTCTTGGCAAATATCTTTGCAAACATGAGGAAAGCAAACCTGGCTCTTCAAGAAAAATAACTGACATTATTCCATGGCAAGATCCAAACTGCCATGGAATTACAGGATCTGAGAAATGCTATATCCAGTACTTATCTACATAGCTGAATGAATCAGTTTTGCCAGATCATAGATGTCTGTCATTTCATATTGATACATGGATAAAAGATCCATTTGAAGTACAAGATACAGCTGCTCCATAAGATTTCTGAGGCAAGCAGCCTCATTTTTCTCCAGCAAAGTGACTGGTGGTATCGAACTGCCCACCTTTTGGTTAGCAACCCAATGAGCCTCCAAGGCTCCTTGTAAAATAGATAGTAGGTTTTAATGTAACAGTTTCAGAATTGCAACTATCATATAAAAAGATTCCTTCTTGTGTAACTTTAGAGTAGTATCAGAGAAGAGTAACAGCTATAATGTGAAGAGACCATTAAAAGTATTCTTATATTTATCATTTTGTATCAAGTGAGGCCACCTTGTCTCTTTGGTCAAAACAACATCATGCAGCAAAGTGAACATAGTAGTAGATAAAACAATGCTTATTCTAATAAGCTGGAGATAGGATAAAATATAAAACAATGACATTTTCCTCACAATTTAAAGTGTATATTTTTTTAGTATATGTGCTGCCAAAGTGAGCTCTTAAGATATATTTTACTTTAATGGATTTATTATCTTTTAAATGAATTATATATGTTTTATAACTTTCAGTTTTAATGTGTATTTACTCAGTAAGTGCTGATAGTTATAAGCCACACAGATAGAATCTGGTAATGTCAAGGGGTCTTGAAAACAAATGATTTGACAGGTAATATCTGGAGCAACCACACCTCTTTGGAAAAGCAGAGCTTGGATCCGATATGTGCTAATTCCTACCAGCCAAGTACCTAACCTCTCCTGTTCATAAAAGATTACCAGCTCTTACGACCCAGAAATCTTTTGAGGATTGCATTGAATAAGATTTATAAGTTCATAGTAGGAATGGGTAAATGCTAACATAACCTTTTTTTGTTGTGGTCAGTGGCCGTCAAGTTGATTCTGACTCATAGAGACATCCCATTTAATCCTCTCAAAAACTCCAGGAATTGCTTTAAAATGAAGTGTTTAAAAACCTGCCTCAGGTCAAACAACTAATGCAAAGGGGCTTCAAAAAGTTTGTGGATAATGAAATGAAAATGTCACAGAGGGCTGAGCCCCGGTGGCGTAGTGGTTGTGCGCGGGACTGCGGCCCACTGGGATGGAGGTTCGATTCCGGCTCCCAGGAGCAAAGGCTGGGCCTCCTACCCACCACCAGGGCAGTGATGCCTAAAAAAAAAAAAAAGAAAATGTCACAGAATTGTTCCATAAAACTTTTGAAACCCTCGTTTATGTGGAAGAGCTGGGATGTTATGCTGTTGATAAATCAGTTACAGGAGAGGCTTTCTATTCCCATAAAGACTTACAATGTCCGAAACCCACAGGAGCTGTTCTACCCTCTCCTTTAGTTGGGATCAACTCCATAGCAATGAGTTTGATTTCAAGTTTCATGCCATAGAGTTAAAATAGAGTGTTTGTAAGAAAATTAGAAGTTAGATAAAATCATAATATTTTTAATGTTGAGGAATATTAGATAGAATGTTAGATGTTGCCTTCTAATTTTACTGACAAATAGTTCTTTATAAAAAAAACATACCAGTAGCGCTGCTGCACTGCCTTAAACCCTGTGTTCCTTTTGAATGTTTGTTCTTGACCCTCCTTAGCCAACTTAGCCATCTCCTGATTGCTCTATTTTCCTGCCAAACTAAGAGATCGAGACTCTCTTGCAAGAACTATACTTGCTACCCTCCACAGATGCCTATAAAGCACAAACAAAAGCAAATTCCAGAAGAGGCAGAAGAATTATAGTAAATTGCGTCTCTAACTCCTGCATGAGTTTTAAGGTTTCCAAGAGCTGGTAAAAGTTCAACTGAAGTTATTTGAAAAGTGGATATATAGGGGGAGGTTTGGATTTCATGTTAATGTGGGAGGAAAATGATTTGGAAGTGTTCAGAACAGTAAAGTACATGCGACAGGCGAGAGCAGAGAAACCAGTTTCTCAGAACCAGTTAAGTTTTCCTGATACAGCAGTGGTTTTTGGTGATTACAATACTAACTTTTTCTTTAGTCTTAGATAGTCTTATTTGAGGCTGTTTAGATCCCTTTCTCAGTAAACTCACAAATGCAAACTCAGAAGCCTAAGTTATTTTATTTTTGAAATAAGTTTATAGTATGACCTGTTATGGATCGAATTGTGTCCTCCTACTATATGCTGTCAATCATACATTCTATGCCTTTGCCTGTCTATGCCTGTCATCTCATTTGAGAATGAGTTGTCGTCTTTATGTTCATGATATGGGATTAGTCCAGGATGTATCCATGCACAACTCTAAAATACCTTGCCAACACTCTAGTCATTCCATTGTTTTTGTGTCACTTTATCATTTGCCCCCTCCTTACTAAGGGGGGGGGGTGCAGGTGACGTGGTGGTTATGAGTTGGACTGCGAACTGCAGCATCCGCAGTTTGAGACTATCAGCCACTCCCCTGGAGAAAGGCGGGGCTTTGTGCTGGGGTCAAGGTTTCCACTCTCGGAAACGCACAAAGCAGTTCTACCCTGCCCTTTCGTGTTGCTATGGGAATTAGCTCGATGGCAGTGAGTTTGTTTTTTGTTTTACTCGTGCAAGTCAAACTGTACACTTAACAGATGATGGAATAATAACAGCTTTTATGTAAATATGATCTGTAAAATTAAGATGCTCAGGAGAATTGTGCATTTCTATACAGCTCCATTGTGACAGTGTAGCATGTAAAATTGAGGATTGCTCTTCTTTTTCGGCTGTCCATTCTATCTTTAGTATTGCTAGTTTTACTTCAGTCCATTCAGATTCCTTTCTTAGTAAACTCGCTAAGGTAGACTTACAAGTCTAACTAATTTCATATGCATAGAATACTGCTTTTTATGGGTTGAAATGTATTGTCCATAAAATATATGTAATAAATTATAACACATATGCCTGTGGCTATACTTCCCTTTGAGAACAAGTTGGACCTTTTCTTTTTGTTCATGAGAGAAGATTGGTGCAGCACTAGATAACTAAGAATTGGTGCTAGGGATTTCTCTCACCAATATTTACAACTTGGAAGTGGATTGTGAGTCCCCAAAACCCAAATTACCTTTCTGCCCTGGAGTTACTTGTGGTTTCGAACCATCAACCATGTGGTTTGCAGCCCAACACATAACCACTACACAACCAGGGCTCCTTGGGCAACGAGGAATGGCCTACAAGAAGTTTGAGGTTCCTAAAGGTAAAATTGCTCGGTTATCTTAAAGAAACGGCTGGTAGAATTATTGACTTCAAAGGCAATTCGAATGAGTGCTGAGAAGAAAGTAGGAAACCCTGTCATTTCAGAGCATACGTCTGACTCCAGCAACAGAACATTGTCAGAAATATGGATGCTAAATGTGCTCCTTCCTGGTTTTACAAGAATGTGTTGAACATTTCATTGGGCAGTGGAGGAGGGGGTTCTTTTTTTATGTAGTAGCAAAAACCTTGTCTGACCAATATTCAAATTTTGGGTGCAAAGCAGAACTTCTAAGGGATGAGTTTGGAAAGCTGGCTGAGACGATTCCTAAGCCGGCCTTCTCTTGTCACTTACAGTAATATGTGAGATGAAAGATGGAAACCTTAAAATGACCTGTGCAAAATCAAAGCAGAACTTAAAGCTTTGGAGAAGTCTCATACTTGCTACGGGGATATGCCTAAAATGAATACCCAGGACTTGCTCCACAAGTCCTTTTGCTAAAGACAGTAAGCCACTGTGTGATGCTCTACTCATTTACCTCAGCAGGGGGGAAAAGAAAACAACACAGCCCCCAAAACATCAGGTTGGGCTGCAGGAGACAGAAAAAGATGGAAAGGAAAGAATACTTCTTGTGATTCCCAGAAAACAGGCCAAGAGAGTTACAACTTCCATCCTTCTAGACGAGAAAGGGCCACCCCAGGAGCATCTGTGAGATGAGCAAAGCTTTTGGAAGGAGCAGAGGAAGCAAGTCTTTCTCAGTTTCAAAGAGTGGGGTCATAGCCTTCTAGGTTTCAAAGACGCCTATCAATGACTCAGACCTGGGACTGGCATCTGGGCTTGTTGCTGAGGTGTGGGAGAAGGTATGGAAGGGCTTGATGGGCAAAGTATAAAGGACACAGGAGGCAGCAATGGGAGATACAATAATACAGCATCACTCTACCACCCAGAGTTGGCTGGCATGCACCTGTGTCCGAGGTAGCAGATAAACAAGAACTGGTGGTATTAAAGGAAGGCTGCACTGAGTACATTGGTAAGAAACCAAGCTCCAAAAATGGGTGGAATAACAATTGAGATGCTTCAAGCTGAGCCCCGGTAGTGCAGTGGTTGTGTGCAGGACTGCAGCCCACAGGGTTGGTGGTTCAAATCCAGCAGTAGCTCTCCAGGAGCAAGGTTGGGCTTCCTACTCCTACCAGGGCAGTGATGTGAAAAAACAACAACAACAACAACAACAATTGAGATGATTCAAGAAATTGATCCAACTATACATGCCAAGAAATTTGAAAGACAGCTACCTGGTCTGCTGATGGGAAGAGGCTCATATTTGTGCTCATTTCAAAGAAAGATGACTCAATGGAGAGCAGAAATCATTGAATAGAGCCATCAGTATCATGCAAGTAAAATTATACTAAAGGTAATTTTAAAATAGTTGGAACAGTACATTGATGACGAACTGTCAGATATTCAGTTCACTCATGGAAGAGGATTTGAAATGAAGGTTATCGTTGCTGGTGTCAGATGGATCTTGACTGAATATCAAAAGGACGCTTAGCCTTGTTTCCCTGACTTTACAAAGACATTCAACTGTGCGTATCATAAAAAATGATGGGTAACATGATGAGATATGGGAGAGACCAGCACTAATTGACTCATGCAGAACCTGTACATAATCCAAATGACAGTCATTCAAATGGAATAAGTGGATACTACATGGCTTAAAATCAAGAAAGCAGAGAGTCAGGGTTATATTCTTTCATCAAATTTATTCAGTCTGAATTTTGGGCAGATAATCAGAGGAACTGCATTATACATAGTACATGGCATCAAGACTGAAGGAAGACTCATTATCAACCTGTGATAATGCCGATGAGAGAACCTTGTTTTCTGAAGGTGAAGAAGATTTGAACCACTTACGGATGGAGATCAAAGTCTTCAACCTTCGGTGTGGATTACCGTCAGCATAAAGACAGCAGAAATCCTTACAGTAGATCAATAAGCAAGCATAAAGAGATAAAAGATTGGATTTGTCATGCATCTTATTTTACTTGAATCCACAGTCAATGCCTTTGGAAGCAGCAGTCAAGATTTCAAAGGACGTATTACATTGGCTAAATCCACTGCAAGAGATGTTAAAAATAAATTTGCCTGTCAATGTGAAGGGTCACATGCACCCACCTCAAGCCTCATGGTATTTTCAGTAACCAGATACGCATGCAGTATCTGGGTAGTACAGGGATAAGGAGGACCATAGGGGGAAGATGATATATTTGAACTCAGGCAAGGGATATCTGATGTAATATCTTAGAGGAAATATAGCCAGAAGGCTGCTCGCATGTGAGAATGGAGAGAGTTCGTTTTATGTACTTTGGACATGTGATCATGAAGGAGGCGTCACTACAGAGGGACAAAATGCTTGCTAAAGTAGAGCGAGCTTCGGGGAGCAAGCTCCCAGCGAGATGGGTTGGCACCGTCGCTGCAACAACGGCTTCCAGTGTGTCACATTCTGTGAGGCTGCCCAGACTGGGTCTTCTTTTCTCGTCCGTGAGGTCACTGATCATCACAAAATGCCAGGGGTGGTCACTGCATTGCAGAATGACTTGTCTCTGTCACTTTCATGGCAGGATTAGTGTTGGTGTGTTTTCAGCCAATCTCTTTTGAGGTATAAGATGAGAGAAAGCAAACAAGCTAGGGAGGTACAGTTAGGAGAGAAGCCATGTCAAAGCACCTGGGATCATTCAGGAGCGGAAGCTCTCACCGACCAGGACTCCAGAATTGATGCAGTAAAACAGCTTGCCCTAAAGTTGCCTTATGAATTCAGACTTCTCTCCTCTGAGTAGTAGAGAAAATGAAATCTTGTGTGTTAAAATGCCCATGTGTGGTATGTCTCTTGCAGCGAAACTAGACCCCTCACTTGGTACTCACATATGTAGAGACATAGAGGCCAACCCTAAGTTTTGCCTGAAATCAGGCTGGTGAACTTCCACCCGCCATATCCACTTGTAAAGAGTGACATATAAAGGTGAGTGATGGAACTTCAAATATTTGTGGAAAAATAAGATTCAATGCTAAAGGAATTTTTTTGCTGTGAACTTTTTGAAGCCTGCCTCACATGCACGTACCTGGCCATACGACCCACCCCGTGGGTTGGAAGCCAGGTAGGCACGGGTGGGTCTTCTTTTGTATGTAGAGGTAGAATGGATTGCAGTGTTTGCGAGTGTTTTGATGTGACCGGAGCAGCTAGTCCTTGTGCTTGCACATGTGTCCTTTTTGAAGAAACACCCATTACCACCCTCTTTGCTACCTACCCAGGGAACGGGATTCCTGGGCCTCTGCTAGGTGACTATGCCGACTCAGACGGTTCCCGGCTCTGAAGTGCTCCTCTAGACACGGGTGTTTGGCCGGGCCTGCCCTGGAGTCTCCTTCATGTCGTCATATTTATTTCGACAAAATATCCAGAGTACTTAGTAGGTTTACTCACTCAGTCCTTTATTTGGTAAATCATTTCTCTACTGGTTTTCCAAGTAAGGCATTCTGGAGATTTCCAAGGCCGGTAGCATAGCTAGGAAACCCAGACTGGTCCACCTGTCGAGAGTCCCGTGATCCTGTTACACATGGACTTGGACGAGTTTGTGCCTGATTGCATGTTTTGTATGTAAGTTTTTACATTTTGCTATAAAGACATAAGCACCCCTCGTTCTCCTTTCTGTGTTCTCTTGCCCCTTTCCCCTCCTTTTTTTCTCACCTTAAACTCATTTTCTCTTTGTCTCCCCCCCCCCCCCCACCTCAGCTGGCCTGATCTGTGTGTCGGGGGTGGAGGTGGGGGGGCCGGGGAGGGTGACTGCCCTTTGGTGGCAGGCACGGAGAGGCTGGGAAGGCAAGTCTGTGTCTGTGAGACCGCACGTCATGTGGGCTATGCATGGGGGGCATGTATGGAGAGTGGGGAGCCAGGAGACAGAGGCTGGCGTTCTCTCCCCCTGAGACCACAAGCAAGAATGAAAGACTCTGGTTTGTCAACAGCAAGGTATCGTGTGTGGAAGTGGTGAGTGACAAACAGGGACATTTCACACCTGGTATCTCCAATCTTATCAGTGGGAGTGAAGAAAAGGAGCCATTGGGGTTACAGTGACAATGGGAGCTTATGTGTGTATAAGTCAAGGTTATGCAAATAATAACTCTTTTTATGAACAGCTAGTCTCATTGATTATTTTGTGATTGTTCTCAGTTACTAGTAAAAATAATCTATGACCAGTCAGCCCTAGGTTGCGTTTTTCTGACTTGGGAACTTTCCTAGTCACTTTTTAAAACATTTGAGGCTATATCATGTTTAAGCTACTCTCTGTGGTTAGTCCTGGGTTTGTATGACTAAACACACCATTTATTACTTCATTTTTAAGTGTGCTCTGGCAGTCATCTTCGTTATACCACCAGTTAAAATAAATACAATGAAATTCCCCTAAGACCAAGTTAATATCAATCAGTTCTTTAAAAGTGCCCATTATCAATAGCCTAATATTTAGGTGTGTTTTTGTTTGGTTGGTGGGTTTGAGGGTGGGTGGGTTTGGGCGGTGAGATGTGTGTGGGTTGTCATGGTTTTGTGGTGTGATAAAAGCAGATATATTGACGATGACTGTCTGACTGCTGTTCATCCTGTTGTAGTGTCAGTGTAATGGAACAGAAGACGTAGCATGGAGGAAAACAAAAGGGTCACGGTGAGGTGGCAGGAGCTGGATATTGGTTGGCCTAGAGTGCGTTTGAACAATGGCGCCAAGGCACCAATCTAATGAGATTGAGGGTGTTTTCAAAATTAGTCAGCATGAGTTTAATATTCCTCCAGGGAGCGTTTGTAATGCCCACAAGAATGTGCTGCGGAGGGGTCAGATTCCAGGCTCACCTGCACTTGCTTTCAGTAGTTGACATAGCACACACCTGTGCGTTCTCTTCTCTGACCTCAACATTGTTTTGAAAAGCTCCTGACATCTGGAAGTGTGAAAAAGAACAGATTTTGATTTGTTTTCTGACAAGAAGGGAAAAAGGAGTTCTAAACGTAAAACTTCACCCCAAGACATAATACTTGTATGGAGGATTTTGATTTAGCATAGCCTAATCTGTTGTGGATTAAAACTTCGAAGGATTCATGATTAATTATATTTATGTATTGTTTCCCTGAAACTTTTTTTAACATTGATGTGATCAAAAGAAATAAATATAGTAATGCGTATCCCATGTAACATCTTGCTTATTTCATAGATAGTAAATTAGCACCAGTATCGTGCCTTTATCTCAGAAAGGGGCAGGGAGAGTCATTGAGAAATTTTCTTGAAATTAGTTAAATTGTGTGTGTATACTGATGGTCCTGTTAAAGAAAAGTGACTTAGTTCCATTTTACCATTTGCACAAGGTCCCATGAACTTTCCCATGTGGTATGCATGTGCTTCCAACAGGATTAGCATAAAATTTATCATGTAAAAAATGCCTGTCAACCAGCAGTGCATTTACTTCCAGCAATTCTGCAGTAACTGTGATGTTGAGTCAGTTGGTCTTTTGAATGATAATAAGGGATCGTGTTGAATGTTCTCCTGTTTCAGGATCCCTGTGGTTCTAGAAAGCTTTTTTTTTTGGTGGTGGGGGGGGTGGGGCTTTTTATGAAGTTTGCAAATTTTGCTTTTCAAATGGAAGCATCCCTTGGTTGACCATCTGCAGCCTTGTTCCTTGCCATCTACTTAATGGAGTGGCTTGGACTGTTTATCCTAGCATGCAGATAAATGGCTTTCAGCGTACTGTTTATAGTTGAGTAGTTCCTGAAGTGACTCTACATTATCGGCCAGACTCGACACGCCTTAACTAATGACCGCTCTGCTTACATTTCTTGCAAGCGAGGCGACTGAGCAGGCTGTGTCGGGGCACGGGTCTCTGGGGATGACACCTATTGGACCTTGGTGTCGAGGGGAGAAATACTGCATGTCCTGCCCAGGCTGTTGGGCTGCGTGCACGCTATCACACAGTCTCTAGAACTCTGATGGCAACAGTGAAGACGTTTAAAAGGTCGTTTAGTTATTGTCGTTATTTACGTGGCAGTTAGTTTATTCTAGGTTGACTCTCTCAATAATAGTGTTCAGCACCATTCGAGTACATTCAGTCCAGTTTTTTCAATGTGGTGATTCCTTTCAGGGGTGAGGAGGAATGCCAGGATATTTTCATATTATTACCAAATAGTTACTGTAGTCTCATGAGGAAAGGAAGTGTGTTTTGGTTTTTGCCTGTCAAGAAAGACAGAAAGGAATTAAATGCCAAATTGTTAATTCATTTATCGTCAAGGGGCCCTGCTGATTTGGGAGGAACCGTGAGGTGCTCAGTTGCAGCCAGAAGGCCTGTGATGCAAACGGAAGCTCCTCCGGGGAGAAAGACGGGTGCTGCTGCTTCCATAGAGACTTCTGGTTAGCCAGCCTCCTGCTCGGTGCTGTTCCGCCCGTCAGGTTGCTAGGCCTCAGAATGGGCTCCACAGCAGTGGGCTTGGTTTTTTTTTTTTTTTTTTTTTGGTGTGTTTTCCTCTTTCTGAACCATCACTGTATACAAAAGAGACCAAATATTAAGCGGGACACCATTGGCCGGGGGGTGGTGGTGGTGTGTTTCTTGATTAAAAATTTGGTCTATATGGAGCAACAAAAGTTTTCATAGAAGGCAAAAATAGTATCACAATATATTTATTTTAATTTTAAAGCGCCGTGGGACGTTGTTAAATTGTTAAGAAACGGGACTTCTGGTCACTTTGCTGTAATCTGTCTCTGAAAACCACGTTGAGGTTTCCCTCCAACTAGGCCTTAACAGGCCAGATTTCCCTACATGTTAAAGCTCAGAAAAACTCCAACCCCAAATTCATGAATAAATAAAATTTTTTTGCCTTGTTCTGAATTATTTTTTGGGTGTTTGTAGGTAAGGAATAGAACTTTCTGCAGATAAGCATAGAAAATATTTCTTGACAGCTGGAGTGTCAGCTCATGTATTTGGGTACAATATTTTGTTCATAAAGTTCATTTGTGCATGCATTGGGTGAGAGGGTGGGGTGAGCTTTTCTAGCTTAGTGGACACTTCAGACAGCCCTGTCTTTTTTTCCAGTATCCTCTCTTGTTCCAGTCCTCATGATTTGTGAGCACTTTGGTTGTTGGTACAGAGTGGGAGTCGTGTGGATTGGCAGAAGGGCTCTCATAGTGGGCCCCATACAGCAGATGGGAGGTCAGTGCAGGATTGGGGAATGCCTCCTTCTGTTCTGCAGGGTCTGCAGGGTCGCGGCACGTGCGACCTGGCTCACTGGCACAGGGAAGACCAACTGGTATTTCTTGCTATCTTCTTCTACACCGTCAGGTTGCCGAAAATGAGGTTGAAGAACTGTGCCACCAGAGAATTCTGCCTTACGTAGGGCCTAAGAGGGTGCAGAAGAAGCTAGAGAGAAGGACTTGTGAGGGATCGTGTTCGTGTAACATTTTGGACTCAGGATTTGTCGTTTTTTGCTTATTTGTTATGAGATTCCTGTATTGATAATTATTTCACAGAGGACAAAGGAAACTCTTGATCTGATGCAGTGATTGAATAAGGAGGGACAACGTGTAAAGAAAGCAAAAAAAATCGAAGGTTAAGATCAGTGAAACGCTTCAGCACTGGACCATTGAGACTACTGGGCTTTATGCGGTTTCAAAAATTGGGAAAATGAGAGTGCTTTTGAAGAATGTTTTGAAAAATCGAGCCTTCTGTTTATCGAAAGAGAGCCCACTTGAGCAGCATCAGGCCAGCATGTTCCCACCATGTGTGCCCTGCACTGGGTTCAGATAACCATCATTACAATAACATAGTCGCCCCAGTCCAAAGCTTTCCTTGGTGTTTCCACCGCAAAGGCAGCAAGATTGTCCTTTGGTGATGTCATGCAACAAGTCAAAGTAAAATTAGATTGTGGTGCAGAAAATTCAGCATCGCTTTTATGTCTAATGACTCTAAAATTTCAGGGAGGGAAACTGTCTTCAGTTATGCAGATTTGCTAACATGCTAGCCACCTACCTCGACCAAATTCAGTGTATTTAACTTTGAAAGCAGAAGCTAGTTTATCGGACTTGGATTATTAATATAATATCTTGTGACAGATCACCTAATAATAATAATTGACATCAGAGACACATGTGAAATGTTGAATGCATTGTTATTGTTAATGTTAGTATCTAAGCATCAGGGAAAACTCTTAAGACTTGTCAAATTTAGAGGAGAGAAAGCTTTCTCATGTAACAAGGATTTCTTTTTACCCAGTCCTCCTATACTTACATCCAATACACATGTATGGAGTTTTCCTAATGCATTTTTTTTGATATAGTGTTGAACTTAGTAAGAAATTAATAACAAAAAATTTGAAACAAAAAATTGAAAACAAAAAATTAAAATGGTTTATACAGTGCGGAATATCTGTTGCTTACTATAGGGTTGGAACCAATTCTGTGCCATCTAACAGAAACCTTGTTTAATATTTATTTGAATATATTTATATTTTAAAATCAGGACATTTTCTTTATTTACAAGTCTTCTGTGTAAAGACAAATAAACTTTGTTGTCATTGAACCTTCTGAGATTAGGAAAGGGTTCCTGGTCTTGGATAAGATTTCAGGTTACTTGTTTAAAGTGGTCCAGGACTTGCCCAGGGACAGATGGTTTTGTTTAGATCATATGCAGACTGAAAGGAAATGCAGGGAAAGTTTTAGTGTGAGTGAACAGTCAGCAGCCCCTTTATGTCAAAAGAACAACAACAAAAAAAGGTTATTTTTGTGTCAGTCCTCCCAATTAGATTGTAAGTGTCAAACATCATGAATATTAGTAGGCATTTCTTCTTTATCCGTGGGTGGCCAAAGTTCTTTCCAATCGTATGAATCATAAATGTTTGTTATATTGCCTTGGCCTCACGAATAATCTTATACTGGGTCTAACCACGAATAGGTTAGTGGTGTTGCAAATAAAAATTTTATATAAAAGATTCTTTATGAGTCAAGTCAGATGATAGGTGGATTTAATAAAAATATATGAGCAATGGTAATCAAGTGATTTTCAGTTATCCCAATGAATTGAAAGTTTCCCAACTATACAAGTAATGTGGCATTTAGTTGAGGTAGATTTTTTAAGGACAGATTTCTTTTCTTAAAAGTTCATGTTGTCGATAATTTTTGTGAAGTGGGCTTATATTAGAGTTTCAATCTGAGTGCCTAACAGGCATTGTTAAAAAACATTTAGATACTTAAATCCTATATATGTTTTCCTGCCTGTCTAAAAGCAGCGGCATCGTTTCACAATTGGGATACCCCGGTCTGTGAACTTGTTTTCTTTCCCTCCTGTTTAGAACTCTGACGTTTCCATTCTCTTTCACCTTTGCGCTGTCCTATGCCATTTCTCCGGAACATAGCACAGTGCCCGACCAGAATAATCTCTCTCGCCAGTTTACAGTCAAAGGGAGTAGTGAGAACACAGCTGAGCTGTATCAGGCAACCGCAGTCTGGACTGCAGCTCTTAGCTGCTGAATAACACATCACAGGTGCAGGATTAGTGTCGTCTGTGGTGCTGGGACTTTCGGTGGAAACCCCTAGTGATTTCGTGCCTCCTCCTCCAGCCTCTTATCCCAGGGAACCTGGGAATAAAACATCAAGCATACAGAAATCAACAGTGAGTAGCTGGCCAGCTTCTTATCTTACACAGGCGGTTTTGTTCTCCTCAAAAAAATGTAAGCAAGATTGGTTAAGCCAGTTCTGGCACCCAAGCAATGTTAGAACTTCATCCTTTCTTGGCATAGGGAACGAAAAGGAACAACTCAGATGGTTCTCTCTCTCTCTCTCTTTTTTTTTTTTTTGTACACACATCGCATGGCTGGGAAATGCAATTTAGTGGAACTGTCTCTACGGTGTGTATTTTCCAACTAGTGAAATTTTTCCATGCATTCCTTTAACGCATGTACATTTGTGTAGGGGTGTGTGTAATGTGTTTGTCCCCACACATGTATTAACACTGTCATGGTTGAAAGCAAGTGTTTTGTCTGGGTAAGATATCTGTAGTATCATCTCATTATTATATTTTTGGCATTGTGGATTCATCTGTGTCATTTAAGTCAAAGTTCATAAATTATAAAAGCTAAGCTTGGTTATTTGCAGGACTTTTGAAAGCATATAATTGTATTCTAAAAGAGGTTAAGTACATGATTCAAATATTAAATGCAATGAGTGGTTTTAAAATAAAGTTTCTACATCACTTCGTTTATACTAAGAAGGTCAGACCTTGGTTTAGCAAGATAAGGTATACACTGGTGGAACTAAGACCATTATATTCAAGTAATTCTTATAATTTTTGGTAACAGTCTGAGCAATAACTTTTCTAGATAATATGACAGGTGATGAACAGATATGTATGTACACAAACAGATTTTAAGCAATTGTTTCCTTAACTTACAGTTTTCCCTTTAAAACTCTAGAGGAGCTTTCTAAGATTCAGCTTGTTCATGGCATTTATAATGGTGCTGGTTCCCAAATTGGTTCCAATTTGGAAACAATTTTGAATAGTTTCACCAGAGACAGCTCTTTAAAAGTCACTAGTGATGATGGTCGTTGATATCGTTGGTTTTGTATTCTGAGCCAAAATTTTAATAGCACATGTATCTTATGCCTTAGGTAGTTAAGCATTTGAAGCATCTTCATTAAAATATTCTTTAATGACTATCCAATAATGGATTACACCAAGGATTAGAAATGGAGGGATTCTTAAAGCTTTTCGGGGTCTTGTTCCCCCCTCCCAACCCCACCCCACCCCCCCCATCAGACGATAAAGAATCACAGGAACATAGGGATTTAGTTTCCGATATGTCTGGCTTCACTGGCCTTTTCTCATAGATGAGTCTGATGAAAGTTGCTTCTGCCCTGCAGGCTGTTTGTGCGAGTGCTTTGTCAAGGTGCCTCCTTGGTTTGGGGGTGCAGGCAAGCCAAGCATCCACTTCGATTAGCTTCCGGATGCTGTGAAGCAAAGCCCTGCTAGGAACTCCACGGAATAACAATGAGAGCTCCCGCTCGGAAATCTGCCAAGTCGGCTTGCTTGACAATAGTCTTTGACATAATGTTGGAGGAGATCAGGGTGTATTTCACTTTCCAGTGAAAAATTTTAAAATACAGATATCTGACATGGTTGACCCTCCTCTCCTTTGTAATATGCTATTTTATAGTTTTTGATTCATATTATTTGCATAGAAAGTTCACTGTTAATGCTTTTATTAGAATACTTAGAGCCAAGTTTTAAGATATGTTTAGAGTTCCAAATTGTATACACATTTTGGTTACATTTCTTTCCATTCAAACACAACAAAATCCTGGGAGTGAAGCTAGCTGGACTTTTTAACTTAAAAGAGGCTAAAAGTGCCGTCCAAGGCGCTGAATTGCTCTCATAAATAATCCTTAGGTTGGGCTGAGCCCTGGTGGCGAAGTGGTTGTGTGCGGGACTGCAGCCCACTGTGTTGGTGGTTCAAATCCAGCAGCAGCTCTCCAAGAGCAAGGCTGGGCCTCCTACTCCTTCCAGACGGCAGTGATGGCCACCCCCCCCCCAAAAAAAAAAACCAAAATCAAAAACAAAAAAAAACCCGAAAGACTAATAATCATTAGACTTCCTCAGCCTTGGTTCAAGGGGTGCGATCATTCATAAATCCTCGATCTTTTAAAAAATATTTCCAGGCTGAGCCCCGGTGGCATAGTGGTTGTGCACGGGACTGCGGCCACACTGGGATGGAGGTTCGATTCCAGCTCCACAGAGCAAAGGCTGGACCTCCTACTCCCACCACCTGAGGGCAGTGATGCCCCCCCAAAAAAACAAAAACAAAAAACAAAATATTTCCAATATATTTTTGAAGGCTCTGTATTTTTACAGTTTCCTTGCTTGCAGTAGGAGCCCCAGTAGCGTAGTGGATACATGTGGGGCCGCTAACTACAGGGTCAGCAGTTCGAAATCACCAGCCAGCTCCTAGGGGTAAAGATGAGGCTTTCTACTGCTTAAGAGAGTGACTCTCTCAGCAACTCCCACAGGCAGTTCTACCTGGCCCTCTAGGGTCACCATTGCCCTCAAAACAATTAAAGATAATGTGTTCTCTCTTGACGTCCATGCACCTGGGAGAGCTAGCATTCCATGACTCTGCTGTTTTTTTTTTTTTTAAACCAGGTCTCTCAAGTTTTCGGGCACGACAAGATGTAGTTTGACTCATCCCTTTATCACTCACTTCAGTGATGAGTCTTTATTTTCTGACAGGTTTGCACCTTACACAGACTCTGAACTTCAAGGCTTTCCTGTATTATTATTTAGTGTTTGCTTACTTTTCTCAAATCATACTCTGGCATACATAACTCACACTCGGACGGCTGACAGTTTCACTTTTTGCCCAGATGTTTTGTGGTCTCTTTGCTGATGTCGGTGTTGGGAGCAGGACTATCCAACAGTCCCCGTGTGCTGCGAACACGAGGAAGAGGACAGGGATGGTCAGTGGCTGAGAGCGGGAAGGAAGGTTTTACAGGAGAACCTCTAGAGAGCCGGCATGGCCCTCACGCTTTCAAATGCTTGTATTTTGTCTTCACCCGCTCAGTTTTATCAACAAGAAGCCGCTGGGATGAAAAACCAGCAGTACTGCTGGCTTTGGTCCCTATGTTTTTCATCAAAACGTATTATTGCCACTCACAGTAACCACCACTCTTACAGACTCCTGGCTAGGACTTCCTTATAGGTGACACTCCCTGTGGCACGGCGACATCTATTTTACTGTTCTCATATAAACTCCATTTCCCCACATGCATTTGATTTGCCTCACCAGTTTCCATGCGGAGTTGATTTGTCTAACTAGTGAAAATGCTAACCTTAGGAAAGGTGCCTGTCAAGTGATCTGGGCCACTGTACTAGATTGTTGAAATATACTCAATGATTTACAAAATAAATAAGTGCAACTCAGAGCTCCGATCTTTAATAACTTTTCAGTCACTTAAAAATATTTTCAATGCATTTCTTAAGCCAAAAGACTTTATGTCTTTTTACAGGTTCCTTGCTTGCAGTCGGAGCCTCTGCTTGTTGGTTACATGTGGGGCTGCTAACTGCAGGGTCAGTAGTTTGAAACCACCAGCCAGCACCTCGGGGTAAAGATGAGGCTTTGTACTTCTGTAGAGTGATTCTCTCAGAAACTACTATGGGCAGTTCTACCCTGCCCTCTCAGGCCACCCTGAGTCAGAATTGACTCTGTGGTAGTGAAGTTTATGTTTTTTGCTTACAAAAATGAGCCTAGAAAGAAAGGGATCCTTATAAGAAAACAAGCAGTAGGAAATAGAAAAGGTGAAGCGGAAATCAAAGAAAGCAAGTAGAGACATAGGAGATGAAACAAAGCCAAAATAATTAAGAGGATAAGCGAGAGGGGGAAAACACTAAAAACCTAAAGAATATATGCACAAGCTTCCAGAGTAAGCTTCAGCAGCAGAGAGGTTTTCATTTGGAGGCATTGAGCAAACCTTCACAATAAACGAATTCTGATACTCTTACCCCCTCTGTAGAGGAGGCTGAGGGACTTGCTAAGGCCACAGAGCAGGGAAGAAGCAGAGCTGAGGCCTGAACGCTCGATGCTCCGGTTTGCCCCACTCCCTGGCCAACTCTTGGTCCACTTATTGGTGGCGATGTCTCCTGCATGTTTTGTCATCCTTCATGTCACCCCTTCTGTGGATCCCCAAGAACTGGGTATCAGCCCCTTCCCCATATTTGATAGTTGAGACTCCTGGAGGAGGAAGATGCCCGTATAGGTGGCACCCTAGGAGTTAATTGAGAGCCTGTTCTTTATATTTCATGTGATTTTGCACAGGTCATTTTGAATAGAAAATCAAGTTAGATTTTCTTACTTTCCAGAATGTTTTGACTCAGCCCATCTTGTTGCAAACAAATAGATGATTATTTTTAAAATACTTTACTATACTGAAAAAGGTCAGACATTGAAAATTAATCATGCATTTAAAGTAGCAGGCTTTATGGACATCCTTTTGAATTTTCTATGACCAAATAAACTGACTGGATAGTAATTTATATCACTAATTTGAGTTAAATGATTCGAAGTTTAAGTAGTAAAAGTGAAAATTAATCTGTTTTGGCTCAGAACTTGAGATGACTAAAAGTTATTTTAAAAATTAATATTGCTTTTATGCTCTGATTCACATTACATTCAAGTAATGATCTAATTCAAGCACATTGTAGATATTTGTTTACCAATCTGAGTATTTAAACCAATTTTCATTAAGAACAAAAATGACCAGGAATTCACATGATTTACTGTCATGGCAAAATCATTCTAAAAGATGCTGCTCAGCACCCAGTCATTTCTAATTTTGTTGCTGCTAACCTTTTTTTTTTTTTTTTTTTTTTTTTAAGGCATCACTGCCCTGGTGGTGGGAGTAGGAGCTGCTAACCTTTTTATCTAAGATACTTGAAGTATAAACCTGCGTGATAGGAATTTGTTTCTCTTCTTGCTCCAGGGTGCCCTCTGGTGTAGATGCTATAGACAGCAAAGACATTCATAATTGTGTTAATTTTTGAGATATTCAGAGGATTAAAAAGTGTCAAGAAAAAGAAGAAAATTTATTGCCAGTAGGCCCTGTGATTTAAAATCATTGTATGCCATTTTAAGACAGATTAAAATATTAAAATACATTTTAAGTGGACTGAATACCAAGGTTTGGATTCTCTCATTTATTCACAGGAAGCTTTTCTATATGTGTTTTTATGTGAGAGTGTATCCTGATATTCCCCTCACTGTCTGTGACATTTAAGTACTTATTAATAGTGCACATTTAAAAACTCTCACTTAGGATATTTTGGAAACTATCTTTCTACTGAGAAAAATGAAGAAAATTGAATAGTTGCTGAAATGAAGAGCTGATACAATGACTCAAGTAGAGAGAAAACATTTTGGTAATGATGATGGCAACAAATGTACAAATGTGCTGGACATGATGGATGGATGTGTGGTTTGTGATAAAGGTTGTATGAGCTCCCAAAGACAAAGGTATGCATAAGCAATTGTGGTGAAGAAAGCTGATGGTGCCCAGCTATCAAAAGATATAGCATCTGGGATCTCAAAGACCTGAAGGTAAAAAATAAGCCATCTAGCTCAGAAGCAACAAATTCCACATAGAAGAAGCACACTAGCCTATGAGACCACGAGGTGTCACGGATATCAAGTATCAAGCATCAAAGAACTAAAAATTATATCATTACAAATGAGGGAGAGTACAGATTGGGGACCCAAGGTCCATCTGCAGGGGAAGTGACATTCCCTTAAAGAAGGGTCATGGGAAGGAGACCAGCCAATCAGAGCACAGTGTAGCAATTATGAACTATGCATCTTTCCTCTGGTTCTGAAATGCTTCCTCCTCCCACTATCATCTGAATTCTACTTTACAAATCCGATTAAACCAGAGGATGTATACTGGAACACATAGGAGCCGGAAGCATAGGGAATCCAGGACAGATGATCCTTTTAGGACCAGTGGGGAAAATGGCGATATTGGGAGGATGCAGGATGGGTGGAATAGAAAGGGGAATTAATTATAAGGATCTACATTTAACCTCCTCCCTGGAGTATGGACAACGGGGAAGTAGACTAAGGGAGACATCAGACTGTCTTTGATAAGACAAAATTATAATCTTTTGTAAATTATCAAGGGTTCATGAGCTAGGGGGAAGCGGCGAGGGGGTGGAAAAAGGAGGAACCAGTACCAGGGGCTTAAGTGGAAAAAAATGTTTTTAGCATGATGATGTCATCAAAAGTATAACTGTGCTTTGCATACAGTGGATGGAAGGATGAATTGTGCTCAGCTTTGTGTGAGCCCCTATAAAATGATGTAACAAAAAAAAGACAAACCAAAACAAGGCAGACACATGAAAAAAAGTATCCACGAAAAATTGTTTTCTGTTGAATTTCTATAATTTAATGGCAATCAGGCAGGCTAGCCACTGGGTAATTTCATTAAGTTGGATTACTTTATTGAAATATATATTTCATATAGGAGTAATAATGTATTTCAATTTATTAAGAAAACTCACATATATGCATCTTGGAAACAAATCCTGTTTCATTTGCTTCCCAAAAGGCTGGTGATCTGCTAAAATAATAGCCAATTTTAGATTGGCTTACAAATAGCTAGTCACATTACCTTGGTAATTTGTACTGTTATCTCTCTGGGTTGGCTGATATTTGAGCAACTAAGCCAAGTTACTTTGAGGACTGAAATGTGACTGACCCACGCCATGGTCTCTTCTAATTCACATGATGTGAAAGTTGGCCACTGGATAAGGAAGATGAAGAAAAACCAAAACCTTGACATCATGGTGCTGAAGAAGAAGAAGAATGAAAGCACCGTGGACCAACAAACCAGCTACCTAGGAAGAAGTCCGACCAGCGTGGTCCTTAGAGGCAAGATTCCATCTCCCATCCTTTGGACATATCGTAGGAGAAGGACATTGTGCTTGGTAAAGTAGAGGGGCAGCGACAAAGAGGAATGCCTTCAAGGAGAGGGACTGATACATACAGTGACCGCATCCTAGGGCTGAAACACAGACACAGTGGTGAGGACGGAACCAGGCCAGGCTGGGTGCAGGTCTGTTGTGTGTTCGCTGCTGGAGGTGGGCACCAACTCTGCAGCACTGGCCACAAGGCAAGACCCAGGCGCCTCCACTCTCTGGAGTCAGGCTTTTAGCCTAAGAATCGAATCGAGCCTTTTCTAGTGAAAAGCGAGAGAGACACAAGCAAAAATCAAAAGGTGCCTACAACCACTACTTAGTGTGGTGTTTATTCTAGACTGACTTTACCGGGGCATAAAAAAAGAATCCTTCTATTTTCAGTAAGATATGTATGCATGATTTTAATGCTACATGTAAATGCTACCTGAAATAATAGTGAAATTAAGGGAATCAATTTTGTTGACATTCTACTTAATTTAATTAAATCTATTCACTCTTTGGCTTTTCTTGGTGAAAAAAATCTTACTCCACTGGTTTAGTAAAAGCAGCGTCTTAAACTACACCTGTGTTCTTAAAGGATCAGGCATTTTCCTATTAATTTTAATGATTACCTTCTTTTAAAACCAAACGAACACAAAACTCAGGTTAAATTAATATCTAATTAATAAATATATGATCTTCTTTGGGTGGATCAAGTAAATCAAACTTTAGACTACCTCTTAGGATGTCTGTCTTCTGCTTCCAGTGGAGGAATGCTAATAGCATAAAAAAGTTTGATAAATGCAGTCTGATCCGTTGTCTTACTGGGTGTCTCCATTCATCATTGGTGCTACTACACTGTTGTACATCGGGTCCCTGTGTGTCAGAGCGGACGTGATGGCTCCTGGCAATTGTTCACTGCTGTTACATCTAGTTTACCATTTGTCTTTCCTTCTCGTTCTTACTTCAGAGTCATCATCATCAGGCAATCTCTGTATTTTTCAAAATGATGATTGTCCTGGAAAATGAAGATTGTGTGTGTAATAGCATTGGGGGAGGGGGTGGTGTCTCAGCTGATGTGTGATCTGTATCTGTCTTGTACATGATCAAAACGCCAGACCTGCATGGCTGAGGCTGTGTTTTATACAAATTCGACATGGCTTGGTATAAAAGTGATTCTTTAGAAATTCCTTGCCATCATTTGAACCGTAGATAAAACAGGCCAGTTTTTCTCTTTTGCCCACATTCCAAGTGATGACTAGAAACGAAGCTCTTGTCTTTTCATTGCTCCTTGTTTCCTACCCAGACCCATTCATTGTGCTGCTGCTGCTGCTCCTGTTGTGCTTCCTTCTACTTGTTCGTTTTTAAGCCAGTGCTTCTCAACCTTCCCCACGCCGCGAGCCTTTCATCCAGTTCCTCGTGTTGTGGTGAGCCCCCAACCATAACATTATTTTTGTTACTCTCTCACAGCTATATTTTTGCTACTGTTAAGAATTGGGTGGCCCCTGTGAAAAGGGTCATTCGATCCCCAAAGGGGTTGCAACCCACAGGTTGAGATTCGCTGAATATATAGCATACTCTCTAATAGTTTACATTGTATCTGTATTTTTAATTGTTTAAATTTAAATAGTTGAAATTGTAAATGTAGTTTCCATTTCTCAGCAGATCAAGCCCATGCAGATTCATTGAGTCCTGGATAGCTATCCCATGCTTCTACATACCTGCCTTCCTAGATTTGATTGTTTCGGCAGAGGTGAGGGTGAGGACTTGTCCGCCTCGCACAGGTTGGCATTCACCAGGCATTTCTTGAGTAATGCTCCATCTGAAGCTGTCGTCTTCTTTTCTCCTTTTACTTATTTGGTCCACACTGTATGACAGCAACCTTAAATGCTCATCCAGAAGGTCACTTTGTAGCATGTGTGTGTGTGTGTGTGTGTGTGTGTGTGTGTACTGATACATAGAGTTACATAGTTTCTTTATTATGGTCTAACAATTGTCTTCTTTTTCTATTGTAATTTGGGTTTATTTTGGAAATGCTTCTGTGAAGATGGCATGAACATTGACTGTATGTTAAAGTGTATTATTAGACAGATTCTCAACAGTATCCAGCATCACAATCTTCATATAAATGATACGTACCTGATTTAATTATAAAGGCTATTATATTCGTGGCTACCTGACTTGTATACATTTCTTAAAATAATGACTAATGTAGTTAACTAAAGGTGCTTTACAAAATGGTTTATTGAGTACACAAAATGTGGAATGGCTTGTGTAGTTTTACTAACATTCAAACATTTAGTATTTAGGTATATATGTTTATAAAATTAGGGCCAATCATGTGTAGTTCTAGCGTTCTAGTCATGCCATGCGCATTGGTCCAGTGGACAAGTCCAGGTAGTCTGTTCAGAGAAGTTCCTGCCTCTTCTCTGAATTGGTTTTTTGGCTTTTCTGTTTTTTTCATTGACCACTAATACTCTGTTGTCTACATCAGGCTATGAGATAAATTCTCTTGCTTTGATGGAATATACTACTTAGAAATGCATCTCGGTAGCTCCCACTTTTATCGCTTCTAAGTTCCTCGTCCATAGCTCATATGCGGTGCTAGAAAGCACAGTCTGGTCCTTTGAATACAGATAATGAACAGTACGTGACAACATTACAGTATTGCCTGACAGTGGGAAATCATACATAAAAAACAAGTAGCAGGAACTCCATTTATTTTTCCTCTAATTGAAAGGTTGATAGTTCAAACCCACTTGAAGGCAACTTGGAGGAAAAATTGGCCACCTGATTCTGAGAAGCCACAGGAACCCTTGGGGAGCAGCTCTGCCTGCATAAATGGGACCAGCATGAGGTGAAGTCAACTCAAGGCCAGCCAACAGCGTATTGCTATGAGTCCTTCCATACATGCACACATGTGTACACAGGTTACAGTGGGATCATCATATCGTTTGCCAACAGTCTTGCTGTTTTTCATTTTGTCAACATAGTTTATGGAAGCGAGGCATTTAAGTGGCTTATTTTATCAAGCAAAGAAATACTTCAGTATGCTATTTATTTCTCACTCTGCTTTAGGCTTGTTTTCATTTACTTCCATCCGTCTAAATCAATATTCTTTCTGTTGGTGTTTGTTCATTCCATGTTAGGCACGACCTTTTGACTTGTACTTCTCAATGTGAAGCTGTAGCCTGTTCTCTTCTGCTCAGAGGCCGGCTCTCTGTCAGTCTGCAGGGAACTCTTCCCTCTTTGACTCTCTGGCCCCATTTTGTCAGTCTGCAGTGGACTATCCCCTCTTTGTTTTTCTCAGTTCTGTCTATGGCTTCCATTATTCTAGTTGTGAATTCCATGGATTAATGTTCTGAAATTTCTTACTTCTTGGCTTTTTCAGCTCTGTGCTTTATCTTGCTCTGTGGGAGATTTCCTAAACTTTCTCTTTCAGCTCACTGTTAAGATTTCCAAGTGTGCATCTGTATTCTTTAAGTACTTCTTTACCTTTTTTTGTCATAGTTTTGATGTTTTCTTAATGTTCCCTTTTAAGCAGCAACCGTTCTCGTTCCATTCATGGACAGCAATCCCTTTTAAAGCTAAGGGTATTCATAGGAGGGTCTTTTTTTGTTGTGTTTTTGCAACTTTTTTTCCTTCCATAGACTGTTACTTCCAATTTTGCCCATTTGTTTTATTCTCCTTCCTTTATGTGTGAGGCTTAGTTCATAAATCTAGAGATCTTGAACTAGTCATGGAAATGATTCATAACAAAGCATGGATAGCCTTGAGAAGAATAGAAATTCCAAAGCACTTGATAGTGCTCCTGCAAACGTGTACATAGATCAAGAGCGGTTGGGCAAACAGAACAAGGGGACGCTGCCTGCTTTAAAACCAGGAATGGTGTGCCACTTGATGGTCTGCTCTCATCATATTTATTCAATCTGTGTGCTGAACAAATATCAGAGAAGCTGGCTTATCTGAAGGAGAGTGGACATCATGAATAGAGGAAAGTTTTTTTTTAACAACCTGTAATAGGCAAATGACCCAAATTTGCTTGCTGAAAGTGAAGAGGATTGGAAGCACTTGCTGACAAAGGTCAAAGATTGTAGCCTTCAGTATGGATTACAACTCAATGCAAAGCAAACCAAAATCCTAACAACCTGGTAAGTGGACGCAAGGTAGAAACAGTCAAGGATTTTATTGTGCTTGGATGCACAGTCAGTGCTCATGGAAGCGGCAGTCCAGAGATCAGATGATAGTTTACATTAGGAAAACCTGCAGCAGAAGAACTCTTTAAAGTGTTGAAATGCAAGGATGTTAATTTACTTGACCCAAGCCATGCTATGTTCAGTCGCCTCACATTTCAATTCGCTCATGTTGAACATTGAATAAGGAAGAGTGAAAAAAAATTGATGCAAACATTGAAGAAGGAAGACTTGAAAACAACTGGTGCATTTGGATTGTGGTGTTGGTGAAGAATGCTGAAAACCCCCACGGATAGCCAAAGGACCAACAGAGCTGTCACCCTGGAGGAACGGCAGCCAGGTTCTTTCTTTGAGGCCAGGATGGCTAGGCTTCATCTCATGGATTTTGGCTGTGTTTTCAGGAGAGAGCAGTCACTGGAGATGGTCAGCATGCTCCATAAAGTGAAGGGGCAGTGAAAAATGAGGAGGACCGACACCAATGCTGCCAAGTGGGTTCAAACATCACACCAGTTGTGAGGATGGGGCCAAGTTTGATTTTATTTTACAGTCACTAGGAGTCAGAATCACTGGATGGTACCCAACAACAACAACAACAACAGTGTATAGTAGGATTTGGAACCCTGGTGGCATTGTGGATTGGGCATTGGACCACGGATTGCGTGGTTGCTGGTTCACATCCATGGAAGAAGGGGAAGGCTATCTGCTCCTGTAAAAACTTAGTCTCAAAAGCACTCTTCAGACTCTGTCAGTTGGGATTGACTTGATGGCAATGGGGCTTGATTATATAGGAAAGTGGAGCACTAAGAATGATGATAGGAAGCTCTGGGTACAGGGGACACATTGTTACCATGGGTAATAATTGAGGGCTGCTTCACTGAGAAAGAGAGAAAGCCAGGGCTTTCTGCTCCAGGAGCCTTGGTGGTGCCATGATCACACTTGGGACTGTGATCCACAGAGTGTGCAATTCAAGAAAGCCAACAGTGATAGTCCTGGAAACCCACAGGGGCTCGCTCTGAGCCAGCAATGTGTTTGGTATGCTTTTGTCTACACCTGTAAAGATTTAAGTCTTGGAAATGCAGAGGGCAGTTCTTCCTCCATCCTCACAACTCCGATGGCCACTCTCAGTCAGCATCTACTGGATGGCAGTGAGTTCGGTCTTTGAGCTTCATGGGGAAACCCCTGGCATGCCTGTCTTTGGGCATGCGTGTTGTTCTTGACCTGGTCAGATTCCCCAATCTGAAGGCAGACAGAGCATGACTGCATTGAGTCTTGTCTGTCATGTGGGGTTAGAGGCCTAGTGGAGTCCCTCTCAGTGGTCTTGTTCCCAGAATTGCCAGGAGAATGGTGTTCTCCATCCACCCTGCCTGGTTTCCTCAATCCCCAGACCATGGTAGTACACAAAGGAAGTAACAAACACGTCTCAGTGATGTTATTAGATTTGCTTTTCCAGTCTTATCAACCAGCTTATGGAGAATAGGAAAGTATATCTGAAGTTCTAATTGCCTTTAAACGGAAACTTCAGACTCCTCCTATTTTTAAGACCCTCTTGACTCTCACTTCTCAAAAACGATGCTCGCAACTCTGGAGCTTTCTGGGGCTTGAATGGCAGCATTGTTTTGCTTCTTGGCTTCCCTTTCCCTCTGGCTTAGGAATTACCTTTCTTGGCTTTGTTCAGTCCCTTAGAGCGTGTCCCACTTTCCATGTTTTTATTGCTAGTCTTCTCTGCTGATCGTTTTTATATTATAGTTCTGTTTTTTCTTCCCCCTTGCCTTCTTTCCTCTTATTGTAGTGGGATTTGGGGGGTGGGATAGGGTGTGTGGGGTGGGTGGAAGTACAGAATTAAAAACACATGTTCAGTCTTTAGACAATGCTGCAATCTGTCTTTTTCACCAAAAATTATAATTTAAAAAATGTATTGTCAAAAATATGCACCCATATGACCATTTTTAATTACTACAAAGGAACTCCTTTGGAGCTATTTCTATCCACGCTTATAAACATTGATTATTATAAGCAATATTACAAAGGACATATTCTAGCTAAATTGGGTATTATTCTTCCATTTCTATTCATTTAAAATGCAAGAAAATTGCTAAACCTTTGTATCTAAACAGATGATATTTCATGACACTAGAAAATTTCCCCTTCTAATTAAATCAATGAGTATAAATAGGATATTTAGACACTTTTCTGGCCTGTTGATAAATTATATATATAGTTCATCCACTTACCCAAACTGTAGTTGGGGTATGGCCAGCACTCAATGCATATTTGCTACATTATCATATGAATAAAAGCAAGCTCCCACAAAAAGTTTGTGGGAAAATTCCATTTTCTCTTAATTCCATTTTTGCACACACTTATTATTTATAAGCAGTTTTCTTGGGACATGATCCAAGTACCATACAATTCAATAGTGCAATCATACAAAGAAAGGTTGTACAATCAGTACCTCAATCACTTTTAGCATTTTTAGCATTTTTTCTTGTAGTCCTTGTTACAAACTCTCCATTCCCCCCTCCACTCCCCACACAACTTCCCATGCCACCCCCCTAAGGAGCCATTAATCTATTCACTGTCTCTATAGATTTACTCACTCTGGATGTCATACACCAAAAAATCTGCAAAATTGTAAAATGGTCAAAAAAGTTAATTACAACAACAAAATGAAATAGAGGAAATAACCCAGTTGGAAAGAAAACAGAAAATATTAAAATCTGGAACAACTTTTTTTGAAGCTTCTCTGAAAATAAAATTCCCTCTCTCTCTCTCTTTGTTTTAAAAAGCTATCAGTGAAGGATATGCTTTAGAACGAAGCAGGGTATAAAGTTGAAAATACCCTTCCCTAGTATTTTTCTCTCGTGGTAACTCAGATCTAATGTTACTAGGATTGGGAACCAGGCAGCACCGCCCTATGGCGATAGATAGTCCCACTTACACATCCTGCCCCTGGATAAAAAGCAGTGCCACCTCCTTCTGTGTGCAGACTTACACTCCATGGCATTAACGTCAAGGTACTGACACGAGCTGTACTTTCTTGGGAAATTTAAGGATGAGAAAACACCCTACAATATAGAAGTCATCTACACCCTTTGAGATTTAATTGTGTGGTTGGAAGAAGTCAATGACCATTTCCGGAATCTGCTGTCTCTGAAAGTGGGGTCTACCTATCATCTAATCAGCATCACTAGAAGAGTCCTCCCTCTCCCCCCGAGAGGGTAGGATAGAATTGCCTCCGTGAGTTTCTGAGATTGCCACTATTTATAGGAGTAAAAAGTCCCATCTTTCTCCCAGGGAATGGCTTGTGGCCCTGAACTCCCGACCCTGTGGCGAGAAGCTCAACACATAACCACTAGGCCAGTGGGGCTTCCCAGAAGGGACCCAGGATTCCTCATAGAAGAAAGATCCAAAGTGGACACGTACACTGGATAACTTTTCTCTAGAATAAGTTTGCAAGGTATTATTTGAGAAAGTTAGATTCATAGCTGATATACCTTGCAAAACTCTCCTGATACACTCGAGGAGCCCCAGTGGCGGAGTTGCTTTCCCTGGGGCTATGAACCACAACATCCGTGGTTCGAAACCACCTTCAGAATCAACTCACTGGCAGTGAGGGGTTTTTGTTTTGTTTATGAGAACAATATACTGTGGACTAATGTGAATAAGTTCTTAGTATACCATTCTCAACAAGCAAAAACCAAAGGAAAAGAGCAAAAGGTAAGAATACACTCTGAATATCTTAAACTGAAAGAACTCAAGAAAAAAATTCAAGTCTTGAGTTGGAATATTGAAAGATACTCTAGGCAAAATATCGCATGATTGTGCTAGTTACATAGTTTGGTATCAATTGGAGCATTAGTTGTGTAGGGGTAGGGTCTAGCCTGCCAATCAGGATACAGCCAAGGAGGCCTCTGTGTGGATTCTGAGGATTCTGGTAACGCCTATATTCCTCTTTGGAGGCAGGAGACACTTTCTCTCAGCTCGCTCCCGGTGGGAGACATCCTTGTGGGGAAGACACATGGAGAGAGACTGATGGAGGCAGACCTCTGGAGCCCAAAAAGCCACGTGGAGAACCCTGCCAGCACTGAGCTGCTTCTGTCACCACTGAGTCCACAAGATTTCCCACCTACTGACCTGTAATCTTCCTGCATTCAGCATCATTGCCTGTGCCTCATGAGGCTGAAGAGGATTTTATGGACTTGATCTGCAATAGGCTGTGATGTTTTTTTAATATCCCATTCCTCTTATATATTAAGATCTTTCTTATACACATATGAGTGTCCATGAATTGGTTTCTCTTGTCTACCCAGACTGAAACTATAATGTAGGAAGCATCACAAGAAGATGGAAAACATACAGAGTCACTGTACCAAAAAAGGACTAATTGACATTCCACCATTTAAGGAGATAGCAGGTGAGCAAGGACCACTGGTGCTAAAGGAAGAAGTTCAAGCTGCACTGGCAAACAGCCACGTGACCAGCTGACTGGAAGCGATCTGTATTTGTACTCATTCCAAAGAAAGGGCACGCAACTGCAATCTCAAATGATAGAACAATGTCACTGATATCACATGCAAGGAAAACTTAGCTGATGACCCTTCAACAACAGTTGCAGGAGGACACTGACAAGGAGCTGCCAGAGGGTCAAGCTGGACTAAAAAGAAGATGTGGAACAAGGATGTCATTGGTGATGTCAGGTGACTCTTGACTCAAAGCAGAGAACACCAGAAAGAGGTTTACTTGTGTTTTACTGACTCTGCCAACACATTGGACTATGTGGGTCATAACAAAGTATGGGGAACTTTGAGAAGAATGGCAATTCCAGAACACTTCATTGTGAAACTTGCACATGGATGAATGGATGTTTGAATAGAACGAGGAAGTACTGCATGGCATACGATCAGGAAAAGTACGTGTCAGGGTGGTATCCTTTTACCCTGCTCATTAAATATGAGTATTATACGCTGAGCAAATAATTACAGAAGCTGGAACATGTGAAGATGAATGTGGAATCAGGATTGGAGGCAGACTTATTAACTACCTGAAATATTCAGGTGCCACAAACTGCACAAATGGGCCAATAGGTACTATTATGGTAAGTGGAGAAAAGGTTGAAGGAGTCAAAGATTTTGGAAGCAGTAGTCAAGAGCCATAAACAGCCATAAAATTATTTTTTGTTGCTACTTCATATTATAATTTTGCTACTGTTATGAATTGGGCAACTCCTGTGAAACAGTCATTTGACCCCCAAAGGGGTTGCAGCCCACAGGTTGAGAACTGCTCACTTAGGTGAATATTCTGCATATGACCTCTTTCAATAGGAAATATTGAGAAGCAAAGATGTTCCTTTCAGGACTCAGGTGCACCTGAATCAAGCTATGGTATTTTCAGTTGACTTCTAGTCATGTGGCAGTTGGACATTGAATAATTGTGGTGCTGTAGAAGAAAATTGAAAGTATCATGGGCTGCTAAAAGAACAAGCCAGTCCATATTGGAAGAAGTAAGTCTAGAATGTTCCTTGGAGGCAGGGGCGATGAGGCTTCATCTCATGTACATAGGACAGGTTGTCAGTAGAGACCCAGTCTGGAGAAGGGCATCGTGTTTGGTAAACTAGAGTGACAGCCCCCAGAATAAGAAGGTCCTTGAGATGGATTGACCCGTTGGCAGTCACAGTGGGCTCAAGGGTAGGAACAAATATGAGGGTGGCCCAGGACCAGGCAGTGCCTCATTCTAGCGTGCACAGGTCAGAACTGCCCTGATTACACATAAGGACAACAGCTGTCAGGATTGAAGGAGCCCTGGGTGGTTAGTGAGGGACACATGGCCTTGCTAATGTCAGCAGGTTGATACCACCAGCTACTCCACAGGAGAAAGAAAAGGCTTCCTCCTCCATAAAAAGAAAGAAACAGCCTCTGGAACCACAGGGACTACTGTGCTGGTCCCTCGAGTCTGCTGGGAGTTGGACTTGCCTCCTGGGAGTTTGGTTGGCACTGGGTTATTGATAACACACTGGTGAGACACTCAGATATTCACTGAAAAGTCAACACTTTGAATTCCCCAGTTGTTCGTGGGAGCAAAGACAGGGAGATCTGCTCTTGTAAAGATGGCAGCCCAGGATTCCTGATGTGGGCTTTCTCTTCCCTCTTCCGGGCACCAGGCTTCTTTCTTTCTTTTGTTTTGTTTTGGTTTTTGGTGTTTTTTTGTGGGGCATCACTGCCCTCTGGTGGTTGTGGGAGCTACCCAGCCTTGCTCCGGGAGAGCTGCTGCTGGGTTTGAACCGCCAAGCCAATGGGCTGCAGTCCCGCACTCAACCACTACGCCCCTGGGGCTCAGCCCTCCGGGCTTATTTCTAAAGCAATCGGATGTGCATACAATTATGAAAAGATCTCAGAGATTTCTTTCAAAGCAGAGACACCGAATGAAATAATTTCTGTTTAGATGTTTAAATGGCACGAACGGGTACTTTGTTTTAAAATTTTATCTCATATTGTTCTTTGGATACAAGACTGTTGTTAGATTTTACCACAGAAGCTTAAACTGTCTCTCTATTGCCTTTGTAGCAAACTTCTTGGATAACATGCTTTTGCGAAGTTCAGGCAAAGTCAATGTGGGCACCAGGAAAGAGGATGGTGAGAGCCCAGCTCCCACCCCGCGGCCGAAGGTCTTGCGTTGTAAGTGCCACCACCATTGCCCAGAAGACTCAGTCAACAATATCTGCAGGTTAGTTATCTTAAGTGATTTAAGTCGAGCCCTCACAGACAGTCTGCCACACGCTTTCCGACCGTGGGCTACTGTTTTCAAGAGTACATGTTGGTAGATAGCTCCTAACTCCATTAAGTCCCAGAGTGGTACCTGCATTCAGAGGGATATTAAGTGGGTTTTGCCCTGGAGGGATGTTCTGGGACTCGTTTTCCTTCCTCCAGTGACACAGAGCAATTCATCTGCTCCTTGTCAGGGCCCCCAAACCAATGATTTTCTTTGAAAAGGCCTAGTGCCCTACCTTTTCCCTCAGCAGGGCGTGGCATGTATGTCTGAGTTCCTTTGTTTTTTTTGTTGTTGTTGTTTTGTTTTGTTTTGTTGTTTTGTTGTTTTGGGCGTCACTGCTCTCCGGTGGTGGGAGTAGGAGACCCAGCCCCACTGCTGGAATTGAACCTCCGTCCCAGTGGGCCGCAGTCCTGCGCACAACCACTACACCACCGGGGCTCAGCCCGAGTTCCTTTGTTTTAACCAGTTCTGGTAATACTGTTAATATTTTGGAAAGGTTCGCTAACATGTTAGAATTATTCCTAAACTGACACTGGGAGAGAGTATAGGTTATTTGAATCCAGTGAATGTTAGATTGACTTTGCCACAGTACTAGAGACTAAACTCTTCAGTAGGCAATTCGGTGTATGTTAATTAGGCTTCTGTAGTTATGCCTTCTAACCTGTGAAAGTGGACTATTTGCCTCTTGCCTCCTTGTCTTTTGTTCCACCATTTCATTGTTACTTAATGCAGCGGAAGGAAGCACTGCCTGGTCCTGTTGTTGCTCTGATTCCTTGTGAACAGCCACTAGGATAAACCATAGGTTTGTCTTTCTGCTTTCCTGCTGACCTCTGACTTTACCAAACATGATATCCTTCTTTAAGATCAGTCCCTTCTCATAACATATATGTAGACCAGGTTTCCCTATCTTGCTTCCAAGGAGAATTTTGGCTGTCCGTTTTCTATGAGTAGACATTGAACTACTAAGCAGAATGTTGGCTATTCAAATCCACCAGACTTTACATAAGAGAAAGGTGAGGCTCTCTGTTCCTTTAAAGATTGACAGCCTTAGAAAACTTGATTAGGTTGCTGTGAGTCCTAGTTGATGTGGTAGTTGTGGTTTTGATCTTCTAAGACAGGTGATTTGTTCTTGAAATTCAGTGATGTTGGAATGTATGTTGATTATTCTTCACCAACACCATCATTCAAATACACTGATTCTTTGCCCGTCCTTTCGTCTCCATGAGCGAGTGACCTTTCTCAGGTATTTGAGAGGTTTTCTGCAGCAGCTTTGGCCAATGCAAATATATCATTTGATTTCTTCACTGCTGTTTCCATGGGAGTTGATTGTGCATCCAGGTAAAATGAAGTCCTAGCTAACTTTCATCTTGTTCTTTTCATGATTTGGCTTATTGTTCCAGGTGTGAGGATTTTTGTTGCCTCCATGTCACAGTATAATCCCTCCAGAAGACTGTAGTCATTGATCATCATCAGCTAATGCTTTGCTTTTAGCAACGTTGTGTCATTTGCATATTGCCAGCTGTTAATAGCCTTTTCCAATTCTGATGTCATATTTTTCATATAGTCTGGCTTTTAGAATTATTGGTTCAACTTACAGATAGAATAAATACGATGAAATGATACAACTTTGACACACAGCTTTTCTGATTTGTAAACCACACGGTAGTCCCTTGTTCTTTTTGAAGAACTGCCTCTTGCTCTGTGTAGAAGTTCTGCATGAACACTATGAACTGTTGTGTCTGTCCCCATCCTTGTCAGTATTTTCTGTAATATATTGTAGTCCACACAGTTGAATGCCTTTGGGTAGCACAGGTGAGCTTGTTTCTGGGGTTCAATAAAGCACAGGTGAACTTGATTTTGGGGTTCTTCTCTTTCCTAAAATTCATCTGACACCAGTCATGATAGCCCTCATTATATGCCTTATTCTGACTCCTGGCAAGATAGGATTTCAAGGTAGACTGGTTCCATAGCCCCGACCATTTGTTCTGGGAAACTGACTCATAATGGTAAACAGAACTTACTTCCTAGAAATTTAGGGGGAAAATTGAAGCAATGAAAATTAGCAAGAGGAAACCATTTAAGGGGATATGGAATCCCTAATTTCACTATTTTTATTACCTTTTAATCTGGTTACGTTTGCATTGTGTTTGGTCTTGTCCTTTTTCAGATTGTTCTAAAACACTCTAAGATTGGCAATGTAAACCCACGAGCTGCTTTGAGACTACCTGCTTCCATAGAGATGAATGGCCTTGGGACCCCGAGAAAGGGTGGCTCTGAGACAGAATACACTCGGTTCCAGTGGATTTGGCTTAGGTTTCTCAGTAGAATATCAAAGAATAAGCAATAAAATATTGGCCTTGAACTTAGACAAGTGGCTAGAGAGAAAGTGTAAAGCAAGAAGAGCATTGAGCAATTTTTGCTGTGAAACTGAAAACTAAGAGATTGTAGAGATTGTCCTTTCTGGAGCTACACGTCGGCTGTGGCTGTGCTGGGCTCTGCTGCGATGAGAGGGGCTTGGTGCCAAGCTGCTCATTTCGCTACACATGTCTCTTCATTGTTCTTGTGTTTGGTGAAAATCCAAATATTTTACAATGACTGGTTGGAATAGATGGAGGCTCGGACGGTAGATGCAGAGATCCTGAAGTCATTGCCTTGGGCATTTAGCACATTGTGTCATATCAAAGACAGTCCAAGGTTTGGGGGAGAAGGACTAGCATGCGCAGATGCACTGGGGAGGTCACTCAATATAGGGGTCATTACCAACCAATACACCGCACTCCAATGTTCTTATAAGCCTGCTGCTTATAATCCCCTGCGAACTATTTGTCTTACCTATGACAGACTTACTCTATGAAACAACTTGTTTCAAGGTAATGATAATCTACCTGAGCCCAGAGAAAACACAAGAGCTGCCAGTTCTGTGAGTCCAGATGGGTGAGGGCTTGGTCAGGTGGGCGGGAGACATTCCAGGCAGGGATAGAGTGACTCACCCTGTCCTCTTCCTCAGTTGTGCTCACAAAGACACCTCTGTCTTTTTCCAGATCATTAACTCCTAACTTGAGTTTTCCTCTTTCACAAGATGCCCGAACCCACTGCCACCAACCTGATTCTAATTCATAGCGTTTCCAGACAACAGAGCGGAACTATCCCAAATGGTTTCTTCCGCTGTCAATCTTTGTGGAAGGAAAACACCACACCTCTCTTCCTAGGAGCAGCCCGTGGATTCAAACCTCCAACCTTTTCCTTAGCGGTTGAGAACTTTCTCCCTGGTGGCACTAGTTCTTGTCACTCGTTCTCCAAGGTGCTCATCTCTATTTACAGGCAAATCATGTGACTGGGCTTTTCAGGAGTGACTCTGCTGTTTAATTTTTTAAAATTATTTTTGGATATAATTAATATCTATATGTGGCTCAGTTTTCCAAATCAAAATGTGCCTTGGCCTGTACTGTGCCCGTGGAGTTGTTCACCTATCAGTCCTCTCTAGTTCCAGCACATTTTCACTATCATCAGATGAAACTGCGTCCTTGTCAATAGTCAGTCCCACGTTTTCTCCCCAGACCGTCCTTTAATCCTTAGTAGCCACAAGTCTGCTTTCTGTCACTGCAGAGACTCCCTGCCACTGAGGAGTCGAGGCCGACTCATAGTGACCCTATTGGACAGGTCCACTGTGCCCTGTCCTGTTACAGCTCCCAAACTATAACTCTGAATAAGGGTAGAAAGTGTGGTCTTTCTCCCACACAGCGTTTGGTGGTTTCAAACTGCTGCCCTTGTGGTTAGTAGCACACTGCATAACCATTATGCCCCAGGATTCCTTTCTGTCTCTACAGACACACCTGATCTGATGGTTCCCTACAAATGGGCCATACGGACTCTAGCCAGGTGTGCCCTCCTCTTGGCACACAACATACTTTCCAGGCTCACCCAGGAGGTGGCATGTGTCAAGAACTTGCTTCCCTTTTCATTGCTGATAATAGTCCATCAGAGAGAGAGAGACCACCCTTTCTTTGTTTACTCCTCTGCTGATGATGATATGGTTGTTTGTACTTTAGGCCAATCTTGAAAGCTATGGCTGTGAACATGCTAATAATAAGTTATACTATGAAAGGCTTTCCTGGGTGTTTTCCTCATTACTTGAATGTGTGTACTAACATTCAGGGTCATGAACTTAGATAGTCGCTAGAAATAGAATACCTTAACAGTAAAATAGGTTTCTGCATTGATCAATGCCATCAACTTGTACTGATTGCTAGGTACTCTGGGAGCTCACATGAACATGAGACAGAGGGGTCTCTGGCCTCTCTGGATGGGGTAGAGGGAAGGAGGGGTAGTTGTGCACCCTGGAGCATCACGGAGCACTTGACCTATATGAGACAGACGTGAGCACCCCTCCCAGCTCCAAGACCGCTCCATGTGACTCTCACATGCAGGGGGAACTCGGGAGAGACTTTGCTTAAGCCCCAGATCTCTTGCTTACAAAGTGAGCTTGACTACAAGGCTTCCAACCTGAGTCTAATGCTATGTTAGAGTTACCCCGTCTGCCAGTCTGCTTTCAACATGGACAGATCTTGTTGTGGGACAGGCTATCCAGAAATCCCACCATCTCCTGGCGCCTGCCCTGCTGAAGACAAAGCTTGAGTCTCAGCCCAAGTCCACTTTACACTAGGCCTCTGGGGTCAGGGTCAGGAAGGCAGTCCATGGACTCATTCTTTCCTTTGCTGGGCCAATCATGACATCTTTGGGTGGGGGGTGTCGGGGGTGGGGGGTGGCAGTGAAGAAACAAAACCCTAGCCCCTGTGGAACGTTCCCCATGTCTAGATGTCCAGCAGTCTTGTGCTGAGTCTGACTTGTGCTGAATTGTTCTTGATTCAGCCCCTTTCCCGCTTTCCAGACTGTAGCTTGGATCCTCAAGGCTGCCAGAGGGGCTCAAGGAGAAGCGACTCCCGTTCTGGTTTGCTGGAGACAGAGGTCCAAACATCGATGTAGATGTCCCAACAGACCTAATCCTTATTGCTAATAATCCCCGTCCTGAGCAGAGACACCTGAAACTAAGCCTGCGTCCTGAGCTCCGGTCACACTGCCTCCTGCCTCAGGAGAAAAGTGTCCGTCTCTCTCCCTCCCGCCCCACCGTGGTCCCTGGACAATGCCCCCACCTAGTTTTTCCACCTGACTCACCCACAGTGAGGTGTACCCTCAAGGCTGTTCAGAGAGGTCAGAACTGGGAGGACGATGGAAGCTCTCCTGGCCCCTCCATGCTCCCCATCTCCAAGGTCACTTGCACCAGCTCACAGTCTTAATTTCCCTGCCTCTCCTTTAGAATCTGGTGGGTAGTCATGGGAGCAAAGGGTCCCACTTGTCTCCTCACTGCTTCCAACTTGATATTCCTTGTCCACTGCCACATTTTTACTTACAACTCGTGGGCCTGCGCAGGGCCGGCTATCTCCCCACTTCCACTGCCTGGGGTGCCTTGATCCCTCCTTTCCCCCACTCTAATCCTGTGGACCTCTGACTCCTCATTTCCTGGCTGTACAGGACAGACATTGTCACCTGGCCTCCTCCTCCCTTCTGTTCAGAGCTCACACCTGACCTTCTGGGCAGGCCTGCTCCTCGCTCCTCACACTCGAGCAACCATCAGCAGCTGTTCAGTTTCTGGCACAGCACTGAGGCTTTGTTATGGCCCCTGGGATGTTTTATTCTCAAGCCTGGCCATCCTCACCACCACTCAACCCCATCACATCCGCACCAGTGCCTTCTGCTGACTCTGCCACCTGCCTGACTCCTGACAGCGAGTTGGCACCTGGTCTACCTGGCCGTGTGACGCTCTTCTCTTGCAACTCTGCCTGTGCCTTCACTGAGCCCTTCCCTGACACATGCCTTGCTCAGGCTGTTCTTTCTCCTTACTCCCTCTGCTTCCTTCCCTTCCTGTGAGAAATACCCCCCACCCTACCCCAGCCTCCTCAGGACCACACCTGGTGTGTTAGTCCGGGTAGACTAGAGAGACAAATTCATAGACATGCATATGGATATTATATACAAAAGGAAATGGAACATTGAGAAAGCATCCCAACCCAGTGCAGTTCAAAGTCATAAGTCCAATATTAGCCCATATGTCTAATATCTGTCTATAAAGTCTCCTTTCGACTCACAAAGTCACAGACCAGTGGGTGCAGAGTCTCGGTTCTGGCAGGGGTCCCCTCATGAATCCTCGCTTCCAAGGCTCAGGGTCCATCATCCATATCCATTGGTGATAGAAACATCTCAGTGTTGGCAGGGGTCTCTCTGTGGCTTTCCCGGCTTCAGAAGTCTGGTGCCATCAGGATAAGGCCATGTGACTTCTCCCCGGGCTCTTTCAGTTCCTTGGACGCTGCCATCTTGTCTTGTCAGCCGAGCGACTCCCAACAACTGGGAATGTGGTCACTCATCTCAATACCGCGAGACTTCCCAGAATTCTCAGGAAAAAGCCATGCCCACTCAGAGGCTTCATTGGCTCTCTCCAGATTGACAGGCTAGATTCCATCCCTACATCCCAATCATGAAGTTGACATCAAGTACATGACCACCACACCTGGTAATGATGTCTTAGCCCCTCTGACTTCCCAAACTTCTTACTCACCATCCTTGGGCTGACTTCTGACCCCTCCGGACACGCTTGTACCTACACCTGGGAGTTCTTCGTGCCTCTTCCATGGCCTGCCTGCCTCTTTATCCCTCCCACCTTGCGCTCTCCACTTCTGAATGCTGTGGAATCACTCTCCCCCTTCACCTTTGGCTACCTGGGCTCTATCAGGGAGACACGCCCGCGAGCAAGTGCTCTATCTGGATGCTCCCTCAGCACTGCTCACACTGGTCCGATGGTGGAGAGCATACAGCAGATGACTGGAAGGTCCTACATCCCATGGGAACACGGTGGGCCTTAGAGTAGAATAGATATTGACTTGCCTCATGGTATGGATGACCTCAAAAATATTAAGCTCAGCAACAGAAGCGATTCAACTTAGATTTTAAAATCTCGAGCCAGCAAATTCATAGACACAGAAAGGCAATTACGATCGCTATGAGCTCTGGGGAGGACATTTAGAAAGGGGCTGTTTACTCTGTGAAGGATGAGTCTTAGGAAGGGTAACTGAATTACATTGGACAAGTACAGAGACCTACCAGCTTACACACTTTAAAGTGGTTAAGATCCAATTTTATTGTGTGTGGAATGTAAACTTTAAAAGAGACTAAACCAAAAGAAAGGGACAAGCACGAAAAATACTTGGATTATAGGGATGTCTTCTCAGGAGGGGGTAGTGTTGATAGGTGTTGTTATGCTGGTTCTGATCCACAGCGACCCTATCGACCACAGAACACAACCATGCCAGTCCTGGGCCATTCCCACCAGTGTCTCTGTGCTTCAGCCCATTGATGCAGCCACTATGCCAGTCCCTTTTCTGAAGGTCTTCCTCTTTTTCGCTGCCCTGTTAATTCACCTAGCATGATAGCCTTCACCAGGCAATGAATAGTCTTTCACAGCTTGTCCAGAGTACATGAAATCAAGTCTGTCCATCATGCCTCTAAGGAGCACTTGGGCTATACTTCTTCCAAGACAGATCTGTGTTCTTTCGGCAGACCATAGGGCTTTTAACGTTCCTTCACCAGCACCATAGTTCAAAGAATTGATTCTTCTTTGGCCTTCTTTATCCATTGTCCAGTTTGTGTGTGCCTTGGGGTGGTTGAATATACCATGGTGTGAGCCAGGTGCTCCTTAGTCCTCAAAGTAACAGCCTCGCTTTGCAACACTTTCAAGAGTCCTTGTGCATCAGCTGGACCCACGGCAATGTGTCCTTTGATCTCTGGACTGCTGCTGCCATGAGGGTTTCCTCTTCCATGCATAGTATTTCTCCTGAAGGCAGGGACCCCACAGGCAACTCAGAACCAACAGATTCCAGAGTGGAAGTCTCACCAAGTCTCCTGATCCGAGCCCCAAACTTGAGAGAGAACAAAGAGAAATTGGGAAAAGAGGATACTGGAGTCAGACTGAGGGGGGTGGGGTGCAGATACAGATCCTCCCCAGAGCCTACAACCTCCTCTTGACTCCCCATAAGACCTAATCTCCAAGAATCCAATTAATGTTTGTATGGTCATCCTATAGCCTTCAATATTGCCAGATTTTCCAATTTGCTACATCAGTTTTTTAAAGATTGAATCTCTGGAGTCTTCTAAATGAGATCATATCATCTGCAAACAGAATTTTGTTTCTGCGTTGCCAATTTAGATAATATTTCTTTATGATATCTTCCCATAGTTGAGCCCTCCCTCATTCTTCCACAAAGAAAGGAGACGTGGAAGACCCAGGTTTTACCCAACCTCAACCTAGACACAGTGTTCCCTTCAGGGCCCACCCTTTTTTGGAGAGAGCAGCCCCTCCTTCCAACTTCACTTCAGCTGGCCCTGAGGTCTGTCATCCACAGGAGACTGGAGTTGGTGACATCTGTGTCTAGAGGAAGCACAAGGAGGTCACTTCTAATGTACTGCTTACTTACAATGTGTAATGTTCCTATCAATCCTCACCTACAATAGAGGGTCCAAGGGCAGCAGTACTGGTTTTCTTAGTACTTTTTTCTAAGTGCATACATTAGTGAATAATGTTTACAAGAGTAGTCAATACACACACACACACACACACACACACACACACTTTCTGAATCAACCATGTTAGCTATTACCTCAACAAGTACCAGAGATACTTGTGTATAAGCTGAGTTTTTCAGCACATTTAAATGCAGTTTTTGTGGTAAAATTAGGTACTTCAGTTGATATTCAGGTTGACTTGTACTCGAGTATATAAGGTACACAAATATCCCACATATTTGAGTGGACCTGGCATCCATCTGCTATCTCTCAGGGATCCCTGCTTGAACTGCACCAAGGATGAAGATCAACTAGATGACATCTCTACCCACCTTTTTTTTTTTTTTTTTTTAAGAAGAGATTAAAGCAGGCTTTATTGGGAGCAAGCAGACGGGTTCAACAGCTTGTGGGGAAGCAAGCTGATGAAGCCGCGCCCAGTCAAAGCAGAGGGGAATTTTTTTATAACCCCTGTCGGCCCAGAAAAGGTCAGGCTATTCTTTGCAAGACAGGGATGGGCAAGGCATACATGAAGGTTGAGTGGATCCCCCTGCAGCCTTGGGGAGGGGTAGGTCATATGTGATGGTTGAGTTTCCCCTGTGGCCTTGGGAAGCTGCCAAAGGTCAGGGGCTTTTCCCGGAAAGCAGTTATGGGAACACAAGTTACAGCGGGGGAAGGGCAGGGGTCGTTGCCGGACTCGGGCATTCCAGACTCTGCTTAATAGGGATAAAGGTCGTCGAGGTCATGTCTTAGCTACTTCCTGCTGGACGGGGACGACGTGGGGAGGGGAGATTAGGCAGAGTACTGGAAGTCCTGGTCCGGCATGCAGCACAGGGGCTGGTATTGTTGTGGCATCACTTGATGTGCTGCCACACGAGTGATTTCTCAGAAACGTGTCTGCAGGAATCGGACAAAACAGGGAGCGAGCATTAGAAATATGACAATTAAAATTATCGGTCCTAACAGGGGTGCCAGGAGGGAATACATTGAGGATGTCCCCCAGGAGGAGGCTTCAGCGGAAAATTTTTCCCAGTGGAGTTCGCTGCTTAGCTTGTGGAGGGACTGGATGCGGGTTTCCACTATTCCAGATTCGGTGATGTAATAACAGCATTCTTCTTGGAGGAAGAGAGAGGTGCCTCCTTTTTCGTCCTTGATGAGGTCAAGAGCTCAGCGGTTCTGCAGAGAGACTTGGGCTACAGAGATTATTTGCCTTTGCATGGAGGCAAGAGATTCTACTGAGGTGTCAATGGCTATTTGGAACTGGGTGGCAAGCTTGTCAGTGGTTAAAACTGAATGGGGCTAGGGCTCCGCCACCAAGTCCCAGAGCTACTGCTGAGGTGGCGAGCGAAGGACCAGCGACTAAAGGAAGAAAAACAGCTCCTTTTGTTTGGGGAAGGTGAGCCTGGGTGAACTTGTGCTGGAATTCTGCTGGAGTGTGTATTGTCAGCTGTGGAACCAAAGTAACAGGGAGACACAAGAGAGCGGAGGTAGTGGTGCTATTCAAGGGTTTAGAAAGAGTGTTATTGCGCCAGAAAATGAATACATCTGAGGCTACGAGGGATTGTGAAGGGGTTTTGGAGGTTGGAAACTTATTTTGGTTAGGGTAAACGTTGGGGTGTTTTGGCTTAATTAAAACTGGGGGGCGATGGGATGTGAGGGAGGGGGTGTCAGTGTTCCAAACTTCGGGGGATACATCAGGCAGTAGGCTGTTCATAGAGGAGGGAGGAGCATGGTGCTGTGGAGCTACTGCAATTTAAAAGGGCAATTAATGGAGACGGAACGGGATTGGAAAAAGCAAGTGTTGCGTTAAGTTTAGAAAGTATGTCTCGCCCTAGGAGTGGGACGAGACTAGAGGGGATAATTGAAAAGGAGTGGGAGAAAGGGAGTTGGTTGAACTTGCAAAAAAGGGATTTAGTTTGCCGGGGGTGTTGGAGGGAGAACCATCTATTCCCGTGACTGAGACCTGGGAAGGAGGAGTAGGGCCCGAGTGAGAGGACAGGACAGAGAAGGTAGCCCAAAAAGGAAATGGGCTTACCCATTACCTGGAGCACAATCCCCGGCTCGGCGAGGTTTACCGGAGTCACAAAACCAGGGTCGTTTCAGTCGTCTGCTAACCCCAACAGCCCAAGTGCCGGAAGTTCCCGGGATTCAGCTCTTCCGCATGGAGATGCTGAGGGTGGGGCCAAAGCCGGGCAGTCTGACTTCCAGTGACTGGGCTTCTTGCACTGGGGACAAGGCCGGGTTGGAGGTCTGGGGTTTGGGGTTTGGGCAGGAATTGGCCCAGTGGCCATCTTTCCCGCATTTGAAGTAGGCACCTGGTGGCGTTAGAGCCGGGTTACCTGCTGGCCTTAGAGGGTCTATCAAGGCTTGGGTATGGAGATGAACCTTCTGTTGAAGCCTGACCTAACAGGCCGCTTCGGCTATCTCCTCTTGGGCATTAAAGACTTTAAATGCCATCTTTACCAGGTCTTGGATGGGGGTTTCGGGGCCATCCTCAGCCTTTTTTAACTTTTTTTCTGATGTTGGGTGCTGATTGGGAAATGAAATGGGATGCCAAAACTCTGGCGCCATTTCTGGACCCGCGGTCCAGGCGGGTGTAGCGGACGAGGGCTTTCTGATGTCTGTTAATGAAGAGGGCTGGATTTTCGTCTGCCCGCTGAGTAACTTCTCTGAGTTTATCATAGTAAACAACCTTATTAGAGACAGCTTCCATTTGTCGGAGGAGGTACTTAAGCATGAGGTTTCTGTGCGGAATGTTAGTTCCTTGGCCCAGTTGGTAATTCCAGGTAGGGTCTTCTCTGGGAATAGCATGTTCTCCCAGGGGGACGGTGTTGTCTATGAGATTGTCTCGGTCAGCCTGTTGTCTGCCAGCGTCAGTAACTCAGGTACACTTGTCAGGGCTTAGGGTGGAGGCTAGGATGACTTGGATGTCATGCCAGCTTAAGTCGTAGGTCTGGGTTAAATACTGGAATTCTTTAATGAAATGGGAGAGTAGGCAGAAAAGGACCGAGTCGTGCTTCGATCTGGGAAAGATCGTGGAGAGAGAAGGGGGCATGGACTTAGAGGAGCCCATCGGCACCTGCTACCTCTCGAAGGGGAAAAAGGGTTGCTGGTGGCAGCTCAGCTGTTGACTGGCAGAAGCCCGTGTGAAAGGAAATAGGTGAAGGGGAGGGAGAAGGACTGAGGGCTTGGGGAGCAGGCTGAGGCGCAGGAGCAGAGGGGGTGGAGGATGGTAGGACAGGAACGCAAGTCCCAAAAAAAGCCTGCAGACTTTTTTCCAGTGCACCGGCAAAAATTGTCTAAATCTTGGAGAATGGCGAAATCAAAAGTATCAATTGGGGGCCAATGTGACTGGTTGTCTAGTTGGTATTGTGGCCAGGCAGCTTGGGAAAGTAAAACAATTTTTTTCTTTTTCAGGGTCTGAGAATATCCCAATTTTGTTAAGTTTTTTACTAGGTAGCTAGGGGAGTGCAAGGGTCAATCTTCGATTCAGAAGTTCTCATGGCAAACGCGAAAAGGTGATTTCCATTTGGAGAGTTTTGGCAATGGATAGGAATTAACTGAGCGTCCTCCGCTAGAACATTCCAAAAAATGGCAGAGATGGGGGAGAGAAAGACTGAGCAGACGTCTAAACCTGGTCCTTCCTCCCAAGACTCCAGGAATTGGTAATGAGGAGGTGATCCCTGCATGGCTGTGTCTTGGACGGGAGACCTCGGATGGAACTCAGCAAACAGAAACCACGGAAGTTAAGAAGCACTTATCAAAGGAGTCAGGTTATGGCACTTCAGAGCCCGATTAAGTGATTTGTGGCATTGCGGGGCTTAAGCTCGAAATCGGAGAGGGAGGGGGCTCAGGACCCCAAACAAATGTGTGAACCACACTCCTCTCCCGGGTTTCGGGCACCAAGAATATTAGGAATTTTGTGTGCTAAACGAAGGAAGAGTCCTAATTAGAAGAGATTAAAGCAGGCTTTATTGAGAGCTTGTGGGGTAGCAAGCTGATGAAGCTGCTCTCCCCACCCTTTATAAATAAGGAAAAAACATTTTGTTCAAGGACCCAGTCCATGAAGGGGGACACCCATAGTTTTTTCATCGGGAAGAGGAGCATAACTGTTAACAATCCCAGCCCCTCCAGTATCCTTTCCCTCCTAGCTGGCTCAGTTAGACATCTAACTATCTATGCAGGTACATGTATAGCTCTATAGACATCTAACTATATAAGCAGGTACATGTATAACACATATGGCTCATCACATGTGATCCCAGTAGTCACCACAACAGGATGATTATCCTAACTCTCTATTTCTCTGAAAAGCAAACTAAGCCTCAGAGAAGTGAAGGTCACCTCCAAAACTCATAGCCGGTAGGTGACATTTTCCTTAGACGATAGAGAGTGCTCATTTTTGAAAATGCAGACCTGAGGCCTGCTGGGTAGTAGCCATGGTTCTGTAGGACCACAGGAAGATACTGAGGGAGGAAGTGCCAGGTGCTCCTGCAACTTCTCCTCCAGCTCATCTGCCTCGATTGGCAACTCTGAGCACATCAGTGTGGCGAGCACCTTCCTGGTAAACACTAATTTCAGTCTCTATAGATTTACCTCTTTTTCATAAGGAGTAGACTATACATGACCTTTGGTTTCTAATGTCTTTCATTACTCATTGTATTTTTGAGGTTCCTCCACATGGCAGTGTGCAGCAGTCAGTATTCTGTTCTTTTTTCTTTGCCCAAGGTCCAGTGCATCTCACTGTACATGTTCTGTTAAATGCCGTTGAGCCACTTCTCACTCTCTGTGAGACAGAATGAAGTGCCCTTTAGTCTTGCCCCATCTGCACGTTTGTTGCTATCATCTGTTTTTGCAGCCCCCTTGCTGTCCATCTCATTGAGTATCCTCTTCATCGCTGATCTTCCACTTTGCCTAACATGATGACGTGTCCCAGGGATAGGTCTCTCTAGATAGTATGTTCAAGATTTTTGCTATTCTTGGCAGGAAGCATTCCGGCTGTACTTCTTCCAAGACAGATTGGTCTATTGTTCTGGCAGCCCACAATACTGTCAGGATCTCACAGCAGCACCATGATGCCAACGCATCCGTTCGTCTCTGATGTTTTGTATTCTTGGTCCACCTTTCAGATTCATATGAAGCTGTTGAAAATATAGTGGGTGGGTCCACTCTCCTTAGTTCTCATAGTGACATCTTTGTTGATGACACTTTAAAGGGGCCTTTTGCAGCATAGTTGCCCAACACAGAACATCATATGAGTTCTTGACTGCTGCTCCCATGAGGAGTCAAGTCATATAAGATCCATGACAACTTGAACATGTTTGTGTTTATTCTGAGGTTGTGTACTAGTCCAGAAGGGAAGGCTGAGGGGTATTCCACACTAAAGATGTGGTCCGATCCCCATCATCAGGGCTTCCAGTTCTCTGCACAGTCCAGGATTGTGCCATCTTCTTCATCGCTAGCCTATTGATGAGTCTCCTCTTTCTGATGCCACATTCTTCTTTGTATAGTTAAGCCTCTCAGATCATTCGATCAGCATATGGACTGAATAGGTATAATGGAATTTGCAACACTTAAATAATCTCTCCTGGTTGTAAAACACACAGAATCTCCTTGTTCTTTTCAAAAGCATTGCGCATTGATCTGTACACAGGGTTCCCATAAGCTTAAGCATTCAGAATTCCCATTCCTCACAATGCTATCAGCAATGTGTTCTGATTCGTGAAGTTAAATGCTTTTGTACAGTCAGGAAAACATGGGTAAACCTCTTGCTTGTGCTTTCTGCTTACAGCCAGCGTCTATCTGTCATCAATAATTATATCCTTCATTTAACATTCTGTTCTGAATCCAGCTTGAATTTTTGACAGATTCCTGTCAGTGTATTGCTGCAACCATGTGGAATTGCTGTTAGCAAAGTTTTATTTGCTTGTAGTATTAAGGGTATTGTTGAAACTAGCTGCATTTATTTGAATGTCTCCTTTGGTATTCTGTCAATTTTCAGGAAGTTGTTTTTCAACAATGTCCCCAGTGCCACTTGGGCTGCTTCTTTGAGTACTATCGACTTTTGATCATGTGATACTTCCTAAAGTGGTTTAATATCATCACTTTCCTTTTCATATAGTTTGGGTAGCCTATCACAAGTGACTTTGTGTATTTCCTCTTATTTTGATGCTGGATGCATCATTTAATATTTTGCTCAGAGTTTTCAGTATTGCCACTTGAGCTTAAATGTTTCCCTTTGGTTCCTTCAGTGTGAGAAACATCAAGTATGCTTGTCCCTTTTGATTTTCTAACTCCAGTTCGACATGCTTTATTAAAATATTTTGTCTTATCAAATGGTCCTTTAACGCAGTGGTTCTCAACCTGTGGGTTGCAACCCCTTTGGAGGGTCAAATAACCCTTTCACGAGGGTCACCCAATACCTTACAGTAGCAAAATTACAGTGATAAAGTAGCAACAAAAATAATTTTATGGTTGAGGGGTCACCACCACACGAGGAACTGTATGAAGGGGTTGCAGCATTAGGAAGGTTGAGAAGCACTGCTTTTAACTCTTCTAAGCAGCTTGTTTACATCATTTCTTCCTATCACTTCATTGATTCTGTGTTCAAGAGCAAGTGTCAGACTCTCATTGCTTTGAGTCTTTTCTATCTTCCTTGCTTTTTTAATACCCTTTTGTGTTTTCCATGGTTGATGCCTTTGATTTCATCCCACCACAAATGGTCTTCAGCCCATTGCATTAATGGTCTCTCAAATCGTGGGGTCAATGTAGTACTGTGTCAGGATACATTCATTCACTGGTGATGAGTCCTTTTTTTCTAATATTTTGATGATTGCAAATAATGCTGTTAACTGTGTGTGTACATCTCTTTGTCTGAATACTTGATTCCAACCCTTTTGTTTATGTATCAAGGAGTGAAATTGCTGTGATAATTCTGTGTTTAACTTTCTTTGGACATACCAGAATTTTCCCACAGTGACTGCCCTTTTATTCACCGCCTGCAGTATTTGCATACTTTAGATTTTCATCACAATTTCAGTAAATTGCCTAAAAAGCTTGACCAAAGCCAGTGCACGGACTCTTCAGAGACAGTCTTTCTTCCACAATAATGTGTATGTATTTGGTCTTCATCCAATAGAATAATGATTATCAGTCTTTAAACTTCGCTATTCTACTTTTTGTCAGTGGGAATATTTGAAGTTTGAGAATGTTTGAGCCTTGCAAACTAAGCAAACGATTCTAATAGTGTTGGTAAGATAACCCGAGGTCAAATGGATGACAGAAGGCTGCTGCTATTGACCGACTACACAAGCCCACAAATCCTACCCCATACCATTCTTAGACTTTTCATGGCATATTGAATTACACCACCACACCTGCCATGAACATTGGGCATACAAAAAGCATAAGAAAAGGATGGAGATATAATTTAGTATTTAATTTGTTAGAACATAGCCGTAGTATCTGAAGAGCTATATTCGCAGTCTGCTGTTGAGCACCTCATAAACTGGAGAAAACAGTTTATCTTGCTTTTACAAGATAAAAGCATGGAGATAGCATGGAGTGGGCAGAATGAAGCTAAAGGCCCCGGATTCTGGTTTGGCCTCCTAACTGAAGTGCAGTCATGTATAACTTCCCTCGAGGAGCCTGTTGTTATTAAGTTGATTCATGCAGGGTAAGTATTTTGCTACCGTCTGCTCATCTAAACCTGGCAGTTCAAGTCTCCCCAATGACACTATGAAAACAAGGCTCCAGACAAGCAACCCTATGGTGCTCAGCTTTACCCTCTAGCCCATGGGGCTGCTCTCAGCCAGAATCGGCTTGATGGCAGTGAGTTTGATTTTCCATTTAATCTTGTAGTGTAAAACATAAGCAGCAATTAAGTTTCACTATGGCCGCAGGACACTGAATTATTTAACGTGGCCCTTCTAGCCAGAATCTCTAAGGCCCACCTCACAAGCTTTCCTCAACGAATCTTAGAAGATGGTGGGGGAAAATGCTGGTCGGATTCACCTGTGAGTAATTGTGAAAGGGATTCCCTGCAGTGTGGCCTCTAAGATATCAAACTCACTGCCGTCCTGTCCATGCTGACTCACAGTGACGCCCTCCAGGGTTCTGAGATGGTCACTCTTTATGGGAGGAGAAAGCCCCGTGTTTCTCCCTGGGAGCTGCTGCTGGTTTACAAACTACCGACCATGCCGATCGCAGACTGACGTAGAACCCCTCCAGCCCCAGTGCCAGACTGCTCTGTTAAAATGAGCCCTCTGCAAAGCAGGAGAGGAGCCTTAGTGGTGCAGTGAGTGAGCACTGGGCTGTGATCTGCAGAGCCAGCAGTTCAAAACCACTACCAGCTCCCAGGGCCAAAGTCTGGGATTTCTACTCCCGCTGACATTTACAGTCTCAGGAATCCACATGGAGGTTGCTCTGCATTAGCACTGACTCGGTGGCAGGAGGACTCTCATGACTTGAAAGAGAGAGCACGGAGTCGCGGGCATCACCTGGATGGTGAACCTCCTGCATCCAGAAGACACCTGTAGCATCAGAGGAGCAGCAGCAGGACCCAGAGCCAGAGCATGGGGCTGAGTGGTGGACTTCTCCACCCACAGAGCAACTGAAGCGGCGGAGTGTTCTTGTGCAGGAGGCTGGTTTGAGAAGCGGGGGCCTCTGGGTTTGCTGTCATTGGAAGAGAAACCGGGTGCCTCTAGATTGAGGCTGATAGGCATGGAGTGCCTCTGGGCACTTAATTCAGGGAGCTGGGTTTGCCGACCCCTGGAGCTTGACCCAAATGACTTCCAGTTGAGGCATACAGGGCTATGGCATGCCCTGAATAGACTCTTGAATGTGTCTTGGTTAAACAACAATCTTGAGCATTCCTCACCTTCATTTCAACTTTCTAGCTTTCTTAATGAACTCTCGAATTGTGTATATTTTGTCTGTGAGTACTGTGTAGCCATTGCAGTGGACATTAGAACATGGAGATCAGGTAAAGAATACTCATTCGGACAGAAAAGTGGGAACTCGTACTAAAGAACACTCTGGGGCCTCTAAAGAGTCTTGAAGGATGACTTAAATTTTTCATATGGCTTTACGACTTTTGTGAGTTGACTGTTAAAAATAGCAGCAAGTAGGAACACAAAATCACACATGTTATTCTCATGTAAGCAGTGATATATTTACATAGGATTCAGTAGACTTACTGCAACTATTTTTTTCAAAGTTCTTGTTTTTACGAGTGGATTTCGGGGTTACTTCAGCCCCAGATAAATCTTGGCGTCAGCAGACCACCACAGCTTTCTCCCACAGAGCAGTGGGTGGGCTTCAATCACTGACCAATGTGCTTCCAAGCATACATTTACATCCTGGACACTTTGGTGAGCCTAAAGGCCCTGGAGGAGGCAGAGGAGAAATGACCAGAGAGAAAAGATAACTAGGTATATGCTTCAGGGATGACTCCAAGCACTCCTGTCTCCTGAGCTCAACTTAATCCGAGTTTCCTAAAAGATGAACGACCCTCAGAACTCTTCATTGGAGTGTCAGTTCACTGACAAAAATGGAAGTGCTTAATCAGGAAATTTGAAAGGTAAAATTCATCTGGTGAAACCTCAGTATATTTCATTTGCATCTCAAGCTCCTGTTTAGACTTTTCAGATAAGCAAGTGTTTGTCTGAAGCCATGCTTTGGGATCCCAGTTGCACACCACCCAATCACTGCCTTCTGAAAGTGCAGTTGCTTCTTGGGTGCTAATTGGGATCCAATAGGGTGTCCTTGACTCGTTCACCACAAGGCTTTTGAAGGCAGGGACCAGATAACTTGCCTGGAATTCTCCCAGCACTCTGGGTTTCTGCAGTTTGTTGTGCTATTGAGAAAAGAGTGTAAGTGAACAGAAGTGGAGTTCAGACAGAGCATGCACAGAGGCCATGACAACATTGTTGGGGTAAGATTTCCTAGAAACCCTTGTTACCCAATGGAAGTTCCTGAGTATCGCTTGTGTGAGCAAAAATCCATAGCACTTGGTGGGAGGGGGCCACCAATAGTGCGCCAGGCAATACTGACTGGTACGAATTTCTTCCTATTACGAGTTTCCAAATGAAATTTTCTTTCAGTGACCTGTGTCTTGCTTTTGGAAAGACTAGAACCCAATCATAGTACTAGCATCAATAGTTTTCCGATGACACTGATAATAGGTCAATCCCATTAAGTGATTATGTGTCTCCTGTAGATGTTCTCCAACTTGTTCTCTGTAGTGCCTTCCCTGGGCATGTCCTCTTCAATCATGTCTTTTTTCTGTCCTTCCCCTTTCTTACCAAGAAGTCTACTTCTCTTCATCCAGGGGCCAAGCACAGGGCAGCCAGAGAGTCTGTGACCTCTTTGACCTAGGAAGAAGATGAGCTCCTCTATTCCAGGTTTCTTTTGGAAGCAGCACTTGTGTCTTGTGACCTGAGGGTGTCTTTGATTATGAGCTGGGGACTGGTAATGCACGCCTGCCAGGGATACTTCCCGATGATGGCATTTGTTCGGCCAGCCTTGCGTTGTTCTGTGTTCTATGTAGAGTCCTTTTCTCCAGAAAATGCATGCCTTTTCTTCTGCAAGATCACTAGTGCCAGGGGCAGAAGTCTCTGAGGACTGGGAGGCAGGACCTTGGCCTTGGCTGCTGCCCTGGTGTTGCACGGTGTGCCTTTGACGCCTCATCACCCCTCTCAGGAGTCCAGAATGTCTGCCCTGAGTGGGGGGCCCTGCAGGCCTCCTTGTTTGCTGCAGCCTCGTTGATCTGCAAAATCGCCAGAAGCAGGGTCGACATAGCTGTCATCAGAGGACGATGCGGTTTCCATGGAAACCAACTTGATCCAGCCCACATGCTTGAAGTTCTCTACTCTGAGATTCTTCTGCAGCCTGCATCAAG
>PVJH01008404.1:68142-86187 GCA_004026705.1 Nesogale talazaci
CCCTTTGGTCTTTAGTACAGACGGATACTGTTTCACGATGATAGAAGAAGATGATTCTGGGATGCCTGTGGTCACTTCTGGATGCTTAGGACTAGAAGGCTCAGATTTCCAGTGTCGGGTAAGCAAGTTAACATGACTGCACACGCCCCGCCCACCCTTGTACTCATTAGCCAGATTTCATACTGTTGAGTTGGAAGCAAGCTCTCGCAGTGGTTTTTCTTGATGTCAGTTTTCATTAACTCGGACAATAAGTTGACTATCCTCCCTGGCTCGATTCTCCCTTTAATAAACCATATATTCTCATTAGTTGACTCCTAACTTCGTGCCTCATGGTGCGTTCTATCACCATGCTCCTATTTCAATTTGGCTAATTGCATTAAGTCAACTATAATAGTACTTATATAAGTACTTAATAGTATAATAGCAAGTTGCAGTATGATAATGCAGGATAATTTGGACTAAAATGCTTAGTAGAAAGTATCTTCAAGATGTGTGAGTGAAATCTTTAATTGAGGCCCCGGATTAGGATGACATTCTAAAATTTGAGATGTGTGACTTTGAATTTTGAGGAAACCCAGTAAAGGTTTTTCCAATCCCATCACAGGACACCCCGATTCTTCATCAGAGAAGGTCGATCGAATGTTGCACAGAACGGAATGAATGTAATAAAGATCTACACCCCACTCTCCCTCCACTGAAAACCAGAGGTAAGGAAGGAGAGGATCATCTCTTGGCTGCAGGAACTAAACTTCATTTCTTTCTAAGATTCATGAGGACCGTCACGGAGACAGAAGTTCACTGTTGGTAAAACAGTGTGAAAAAGAGTCAGACCTGGTTTTGTTCTACTGATTGTGGCCTTGACTCATCCCCCACTGCCTTGCAGACACTCCCACTTCCTAGAGTTTGCAGTGTGTCTCAGAGAGGAAAGACAGAAGATTGAGTCTCACGTTTACCCCAAATGTTATTTAGCAGTCCACTTCAAACTGCCACTTTGCAGCCTTCATTCTAAACTTAAAACCTTTTAAGGGGCTTAAGTTAAGTGTTATTTACTGTATGGCATTAAAAAAATCTATTCTGAAGTAACTGCTTTTCATCAGATTGTTGATGGAGACATTGGTAAGACTCAATGCATGCAAGTGATGTTCACATTTTAAAAAGACCAATACTGCATCCCCAGGGAATCTTAGTTAAACAATTCCCATATTTCCTTTCTGTTCCTCTGGTCTGTGACAAAAATGTGAGTGATAATTGCCATCGCGCTCCAACTCCTATTTAAGTGACTTAAAATGGTGTTATTTCTTGTGAAAAAAAAAATTCCATACAAAACATCCCGGAGATTCATGAGCTTGATGATAACATGAATTTGTTCTTAATGTAACTTAGAGAATTTTGTAAGACAACTTAGCATAGTTTGTTAATCACATGGATAAATGTCTACAGCTTTTTGTTTTTGTTCTTTGCCAGCCTCTGTGCTAGGTGTTGGGGACATGAAAATGAATGAGGAGAGTATTTGCTTTTGAGGAGGAGATTTGAGAAAGGAAGTTGTAAAGGGTTAAATATTTGGTCATGAATATCTCAATAATATAATTAAATGATGACGTCTTAGGAGCTGCAAAAAGTTCAAAGAAATATTGCATTATTTCATTTTTATAAGGCTGTTTTAAAATCCTCTCATACATTAATGACCTAAAAGTGTGAATCTGTGGACAGTTCTTTCTTGGGCAGAAGGATTTGAAAATACTTTTGCAGAAGTAAAGCCCAAATGAAAAATTTAAGTATAAATAGGAGTTTGCTAACAGTTTGACAAAACAGAAGTATATTTGGGATCTGCAGAGCCTCTCTGAGCTCAGCACTCAGTGTTATTTCATGGAGTTTCCTACTTGAGCTTCATAATGTACCATCAGGTGCCAATATCTGTGATTGCCAGTTTAAAGGTCAGGCAGTTGCTGCCTAGAGAAATCAATTAATTTTTTCCAAAGTGCACAGCCGATAGCAGCAGTAGTCATTTTAAACGGAGGTGATAATAGATGAAAAGATTTGACTTGAAATATTTGGGGGGGGGGGAAATTTCAACCAAGAAGTATGGTTGTTTGGGGGAACCTAAGTTTTCTTAAGGATGTCTACCTGAAATCAATATCTGGCAGCAGTCTCAGTGTTGTCCAGGAACATGGCAGCAATGTAGGGCCTCAGGCCTCAGGCTAAGTTTACTAAATTAAAAAAATAATAATCACTTTCAACCAGATCTTCCAAGTGATGCCCATGCACATTAAAGTTGATATGGCACTTTCGGTAGGAAAACCCATGATCAGTGCACAAGTGCCACTTGTGTCCTACGTGATGATCCCGCCACGACTGCATTTAAAGGGAAGGCCACTGAGGTCAACATTGCTGTGGACCAGTTACTCAAGAGGCTGTCCGACCCGGACAACAGTCGGGACTTGGGTTCTGGCATGGTTGAGGGTGAGGTGGAAGTACCAGATTTCAGCATCTCTTATTTCACGAGAAGAGCCTGTTTGCACACAAGGAAAAGTTATGTGTCTGAGAAGTAGCAGTAAAGGCATACGCCCTGCTGCCCAGTCGTGCTGACCTCTAGTGACTCCATGACACAGGGCTAGGAGAGAGAAGAGGTGTCCTACTCCTGTGAAGAGCTACAGGATCAGAAAACGACAGGGGTCCATTCTCCTCTCTCCTGTGTCAGCATTCACTTGCAGCCATGCGTTTGAGTTTATAGAACAGAGTCAGACTGACCCGGGGAGTTTTCAAGATCCTAAACAACCTTGCAGTGAGCAGGCCATTGTGAAAGCACTGTGCCCTGCCACCAGGGCCCTGCAGAAGGAGCAGCAGGTTTTGGAGAAAACCCTGGTTCTCAAGTGCTGCAGTGAGCATGCTGTCCCCTAGATGGAGCCATGTTCCAATTTGGATATGGAAGAGGGGAGCACATTCTCAGAAGTGGTAGGAAGTGCGGCGACTTTGTACAGTAGAACATCTCTGCAGGAAAGCGTGAACAACTTTGAAAGCATCCACAGCAGTGCGAGGGTAGGTTCAGTGCAGTGTGGGAATGAGACTGCACAGGGACTGGTGATGAAACCATGGGATAGACTTCGATAGAGGGAAATAGCTTTAGAAGTCTGGGCTTTGAACTGTGAGGATGATAAGTGCCTATATACACGACTATTAGCTGATCCGAATATAAGCCGAGGCACCTAATTTTACCACAGAAACAGCCTTACAAAGGTGCTGGAAAACCGGGCTTACGCACGATTCCATAGGTAGTACCCAGGCAAGTTCTCTGCAGATTCCACCTCATGCTTTCCTGAGCCTGAAAAGTGACTGTACCCTGTGTGAGAGAGGACTGACATTTCCACAGGACTGTGCTGCCGAGTCACAGAGCTTCTACTTTAGAATACTTCTCCTTTGTACATGTGCAATGTTGGTGTGGTCAGTAAACCATACCCACTATTGAAGATCAAACATGCCTTGCTTGGTGTGTATGCTGTCTCCATATTGTATGTATGTATGTATGTATGTTAGTATTCAATTCACCACTCCTCTGCCAGTTTGTCATGTTGCGGTGACTTGTGCGTTTCTGTGATGCTGGAAGTATTTCCAATAGTATTAGGGACCCTCAGGATGGAAAAGTTTTCAGCAGAACATCCACTGTAAGGCCAGTTTGGAAGAAGCAATGTACTTGTGTAATTTAGTGACTGAAAACCTTAGGACGGTCAGTGAAATACTGGAGTGAGAAGGTGAGCCCCTCCCCTTGGGAAGCGCTCAGCATCCACAGTGGTTGCACCAGGGCGCTCTAGCACAGCCGCATGGTGAGGATGGCAAAGACTGGGGCATATGGAGTTCTCCCTTCTACAGGAACACGCACTGGAAAGCAGCAGAGCCCCCTCCTGCAGCCCCAATTAAAAGAAGAGAAAGGAATGATCCCAAAGAAACCCAACTCCTTTAGCTCTCTTCCAAGGAGCCCGTGTGACATAGTGGTTTTGTGTTAGACTGCTCATTGGAAGGTCAGCAGTTTGAAACCACCAGCTCCTCCAAGGACTTTCTACTCCTGTAGAGAGTGACGGTCTCAGAGACGGACATGGGCAGTTCTGCCCTGTCCTGTAGACTCGCAATAGGGGGTGGTTGGCTCGATGGCAGTGAGTTGGGAGTTTTGGGTTTCCTTTATGCAGAGGCCCAACCCCAACTTTTGTGGTGGTGTGACACTGATAAAATACACATATCATTTATCCACGGGTTAAGCCAATTCATAAGCCAATATAGCAATCTGATAAAATGAAATATGCTCTCTCAATTTAATTTAGATATACATCATACAAACAGGGAACACCAGCTTGGTGTTTAAGACATTGTGCCTTACTTGCACTGACAGGGATGTGCATGATGAGAGACCCATGTCTAGATTTGCTCAGGGCTGTGGGTGGTCTCACATGCATGTGGACGTCCAACCATCAGGTCATAATCTCCTCACACCCCTGGGTCACCTCTGGACCATGTCTCTTGTCTTGGAGTGCGCCCATCGTGACTCAGCACACTCTTGGGTGTCTGAGCATGCGGAGAAGAGCTTCATAGACCAGAACACATATACAGAGCCATTAAGGCAAAAAAGTACAGAGTTGTGGACACTAGTGAGTGGTTTAAAAGGGGAGTAAGGATGGGTCGGACAGGTTCTGGTGGACATGGTCCTTTGGTCCTTCACAGCCCTTGCCCAATGATGAGACCCTGGCTGGATTCTACCAGGATGTGGCACCTTCAAAATCCAAAGGACCCAGAGCAGGAGCACCTATTTCTGATCTAAGGGAGATAGAAACTACCGCAGTTATAGTGTTTACTTGATGGCAACAGAGAACATACTGTGGCTCTTCTCTATGTATCTACAAACTCATTTTTATCCCCATTGCAGCCTCTGTGGAGGGTGCTCTGTGCCTCATTTGCAGAGACACACAGGCTGAAAAACTGCGCTGTGCTGTCCCGTGCAAGGTTGCACAGCCACAGTCAGTGGTGAAATTAGGAGATGGACTTGAATGCACAGAACCATCTTTAGAAGCATTTGACTGAGATCCTTAAATGCTTTTCTGATTTTGAATGAGAAACCCCTAAATAAATAAAAACCAGCTATTTCATATGATTATATATATATATTAGTGTGATTTCTATAAAGTCCTTTATGCCTTACACTGCCCTGCAGAATAAGAATTTTTCTCAGACATTCATTCATTTCTTTGTGGGCAACATGGTATTTATTTGTTCTTCCCTCCCTCCCATTCTCCCATGCTGATTCTGTTTCAGTCGTTCACGCAGCTGGGGATTCCCAAACCCTGAAGTGGACCACTGAGGTGATTGTTAGATGAACTGCTGTGCCACCAAGTTGCTCTTGACTCATAGTAACTGTGTCAGACCAAGTAGACTAGAGACAAATTCAGAGACACTCATATGTGTATAAGAAATAGCTTTGTAGACTAGAGTGATGGAATATTGAGAAAGCCTCCCAGCCCAGTTTAACTCAAATCCCTAAGTTCAATAGTAGCCCATGTGTCCAGTCCCAGTCTACAAATTCCTCTTCAGACTCACGCAACACATGCAATGACCCCGAATGCAGGAAGAACACAGACCTGTGGGTGAAAAGTCTTGTGAATCCAGTGGTGGTAGTGGCATCTTAACCACTGGCAGTGTCTCCACATGGTTCTTTCAGCTCGGCCATTAGCCTGGCTCCATGGGACTCTTTAACAAGAATGTCTCTGGGGGTCAGCATCTGTCCTGCCTCCGGCGATCTCTTTCCCTCCTTCTTGCCTCCAAATGAGGTCATCGAGTTGTGATTTCCACCCTGTCCCTGGTAAGTCTCAAGTTGACACCAGATGATGTACCTATCACAGTGACCCTAAAGGACAATAGCGGATTGTCCCACGTGATTCCCTTGATTGTCGTCTTGGCAGGCACAGGTAGGTGCTGGCACGTTCCAACCACTGACCCCCACCTGCTGAGCACTTGAAACTCTTGTGCCAGCATGTCCCCTTTACTCACCTGGAAGATTCCTGGGTTTCATGGGGAGCTTTGGATGCAGTCAATCAAGAGGAACCCTGGTTATTTACATTTCCAGAGAGTTCCCAAAGGAGGTTTGGTGGCATCATGGTATTGATCATGGGGCTGCTAATTAGAAGGTCAGTTATTCTAGTTCTCCAGTCATACCACGGCAGAAAGATGAGACCGAAAGTGCTACTCAGTCCTATAAGGCAGCGATGTGTTGAAATTCACTCAAGGGTAGCCGATAGTGGAGTGGAACAAGTTCCCGCATGAAGCCAATGCTGCTGGCCTGGAACTCATCGTATGAGACTGATTTATGATAAAGCATGGACAATATCATTTAAAGCGCCTCTCATCTGTCACATTGCTGTGGTGCTGGAAGCTATGCCACCCGTACTATAAATGCCATCAGAGTCCCCACAGGTAAACAGCATTTTTAGATGTAGAACAGACTGTGGAGAATGAACAGGCTGTCCAATTCGAAGAGATGGCCTCATACGAAGGACTCACCTTACAAATATCAGCAGAAGCTTGTCGGCGGGGCTGTGTTAGAATGTTGAAGAGCAAGGAAGTTACTGTGCACTTCAGTGCACCTGACCCAAGTCGTGGTGTTTCCAATGAGCTCATATGCATGTTGGATGATACATAAAGAAGATGGCCGATGGGTTGACTCATTTGAATCATGGGGCTGGCAAAGAATATCGGAAATACCTTGGACTGCCTGAAGGACAAACAAAACTGTCGTGAAAAAAGTATAGTTGGAATGGTGCTTAGAAGCAAGAGTCGCAAGACTTTTCCTCGTGTTTGTTGGTCATATGATAGGGAGATGTAAGTCCTGGAAACAGGACTTTGGATTGCTAAAGTAGGAGGTCAGCAGAAATGAGGACTCACAGTGGAATGGACGGATAAAATGGCCACAACAGTGGGCTCAGCACATAACAGCAATAAGAAGGGGTTCGCTCTGTCCCACAAAGCGTCATTGTGTGTCCCAGCCAACCCGACTGCATCTGACAGTGCCTTTTAGAATTGACTGGAAGAAGGAATACCAGTATATGAGAAAAGGAAATTCATTAAATGAGTTGGTTAGGAACACTGAACAACAATATGTTGCTCAGGTACAGTAAAACTGGGAAAAGGCAGAATCTATAGAAGGAGGGAAACTGTAAGATAAGGAAAACTCAAATATTTTTCAATAATAGTGATAGAAAAGTGAAGAATGCCTCTCATCAAAAATGGAAAACTTTTAAAACTCAGAAATACCAGACAGTCCAACTGAGCTCCTGCCCCCACTGATTTCTCTGTAGGTTTTGCTTATTAATATACTTTTGGCTCCATCCATGGTTATGAGGGAAATCAGCACAGAGGAACCGGTCTTTGGGCAAGAGACAATCCCAAGATCATTCCTAGCGATGTGACTTTTTCCTTCTATTTCTTATGGCAATTTTTAACTGTCTTCTGATCTTCTGGCATTTTGAGTAATTACATGCCACTTAATAACGAGAGTGGGGACAGGTAGTGACAAAATGCTATTTTGTTAGGAAACTACTTGTGATTCCTCTCATTACTTACCTCTCTGAGTGAACGAGGCTTCCATGGGGACTTCTCAATTCTACCTCCCTGGACAGCTGGACTGACAGCTGAGGTAGCAGTCTCCTGATGGAGAGAAAACAGGGCTCTTTGCTGGTTTCCGATAGGCATCAGGGAGTGTTCCCTTTCCAGGGCTCCGGGGGAAGTGACTTGAATATTCACATTGTTAATGTCCAACGCACAGGTAATGACATATCAAAACATGACCAGTGTGCCCAACAGGAACAAAAGGCTTATTGATAAAGATCGCCTCATCTGAGAGAAAACAAGAAGGTTCAGAGAAGGGAGTTATTGGAGAAAAGAAAAAGAAAATGGATAGTAATGCTAGCCTGGGCTAAAAAAAAAAGTGCTTGATCTAAAGGAGAGAATTCCTGAGAGCCTTTTCAGTCTCATTACTCTCCTACATCAGAAATTCAATAAGATGAATTGTAAATAGAGTTCCAGCCATTCAGCATGCAGTTTGCATTTACATGCAAAGGGAATGGAGGTGTGGTTGAGAGGCTTAGTAGCATTTCACTAGACTGAAATGCATTCTGTGTACATTGTGACCGATAGAGCGTATGCATACAGTGAAAATTCTTCTCAAAACCCAAATAGCACACACTTCATTGCTATTGAGGAGAGCTGAGGCATAGCGACCCTACAGAGCAGAGCAGGGCTGTGCCCAAGTGTTTCTGAGGCGGGAAATCTTGACAGGAGCAGAGAACCTCATCTTGCTTCTGCGGAACCAGTGGCGAGCTTGAACTGCGAGTCTGGAGGTTTGTACCCCTATGGGGTGGTGTGTAACCCTGAGTGTGGTCTCTGGGAGTCAGCAGGCGAGGGCAGTGGGTTTGAATTTGGAAGCATTTGTTTGCTAGTGGCAAGGTTGGAGTCCTGGAGAGGCACCTTGGAAGCAAGGCCTGGAGACCTGGTTCCTGAAGACCAGCCACTGAATGGATGTCCTGTGTAGCAGGTTCCACTGCCATGCACACAAGGCGGCTGCGAGTCACAACCAACTCAAGTTTTGTCTTTAAATAAAAAACTGATACGACTGCAAATTTTTAATAAAAAAGGGTTGATGACGGCCTTGAGCCAAATTTTGTCTCAGGGTGACTGTGTGGCAGGACAGAATGCCTCATCGTGTTTTCTGGATGATGGTCTTGACGGAAGCAGATGGCCAGTTCTTTCAACCACAGAGTCATTGATGGACTTTAAACCGCTCACCTCTGGTTTAAAGTTGTGCCACCAGGTTCCCTTGTTCCTCCATGTATGTGTGGATGGGCTAAAGTTGCTTTGCTCAGCATGAGTTTATGGCTCACATGGCCTTCAACCTAAAGAACAAGGCGATGGTTGGAAGAAAAAGTTTCCTGAGACTATTCCTCATATGCAATTTGAGCCTTATTTAATTTAGTCTTTTCAAACACGATTAAGCAAGTCTTTTCCTACAATCCATATGCTAATTTTATCTAATTTCCATGTGTTAAGCCTCAATGGCTTTTTTTTTGACATATACTGTACATGGTCAAGTTCCCAAAATGACTTTTCAGGGCCATCAACAAGATTTCTGGTATGAGTAATACAAAACTGCTTTTAATTAATGCTCTGTCTTTTAATCTTTTTTTAGATACAGACAACTCCCATTAATATTTTGCAGGTATTATAAATTGCAAATAGTTGTTGAATATGTGTGCATGTGTATAATGAGATTTGAACAGAAAACTAATACAAAAAATTTACTTTAGAATAAATATTTCAGTGCTACCATTCATGCTTGTGCACTTACATGTGTGTATATACATTGATAAGAGAAAGAGAAACAGAAAATATTACAAAAAATGCGTTAAAGTGTTAACAATGAAAAATTGGTTATTTTGAGTTCTGTGCACCTTGTTTTTCTGTAAACCTGAAATGATCTCACACACACAAAAAATTTAAATATATTCACATTGATGATGTAAAAGAAACTCTAGTAATATTTTAGAGGACAAATTTGCAAAAGACATGAAAAACCTTCCCTCCCCCCTCCTGGCTCAATTCACATTATTATTTTTTATGTAAAACAGCTATATGGCAGACACAGCTGGAACCTGGGTCCTCTGCATGGAGACTCTTGTGTGAGTCTTCCCAAGATGGTCAGTGAATTCCTGAGAGGGAGACCTGGTATATAAATGTATCCATACATTCTTTGAAATAGTAATTCCACTTCTAGGAATCTAGCTTTGAAAAATGATCATTGATATAGGAAAAGATATGCATAAGCATATTCATTAAAGTGTTAGTTACTATAGCAAAATCTTGGAAATATCCTAAAAAATACAATAGAAGAATGACATTGAAATGAAGATACGCCCATGTCGATTAGGCTGGGTTCTCTACAGAAGCAAAACCAGTATTTCATGTAAAGAAAGAAATTTATATCAAGACAATGGCTCACACAGTTGTAAAAGCAGTTAAGTCCAGCCCAGGACAAGTCCACAGGTCAGAGGTTCATCTGGAGGCTTTTCCGGACTAGCTTAACTACTTGTGTGGAGGAACAGGGAGCAGGACCACCACAGTCTGGTGGACACAGAGCTAAATGGATCCAAAGTCAGCATGTCAGGCTTGTGGTGCCCAACCGGACGAAGCAAAGGTTGGCAGGTGACAAGGGAGGCCGCTAATAACCCTCATGGTCGGTGGGTCCCTGTGTCCACTGATGTAGCATCTGGACAAGCAAGAAGCGAACTTAGCTTCCCCTCCATGACAGCTTATACTACGAGGAGGCAATGCCTTCGATGGAGCTTCCATCAAGACTGCGATCAGGTTAAGGAGTAGATTCTACCCTGGTCTTCAAGCAACTGCTTGGCTGCTCAGATAGAGTATGTTAGATGACATCAGTCCTGCCCCAGCCAAGTTGACATACAGCCCAACTTTTACCTCTTGTGTCTCTATGTCTACTCCTATCCCGAACCAAAACAAAACCCATTACTGCTGAATGGACTCCAACTGAAAGGGACCGATAGGACAAGAACTACCCCATTGGGTTTCCAAGACGATAAGCTTTATGGGGGCAGATACTGTTTTAAAAATAATGTGTCAGAAAACTCTGTTGTTTTGGGAAAAAGGCACACAATATTCGGTGCAAGCACTCTGGTTGTGAAGCGATGGAGATCGGGGTAGTGGTCCCACTCTGCATGGTTGGCAGTTGGTAGCCAGCACATCTGCAGGGAAAAGATGGGCTTCCTGCTCTCAACCAGTCACTGCCTCGAAGCCTCAGGGGGGAAGGTTGCTGGGAGTCTGCCTTCACTCAATGGCAGTGCATTCGCTTGTTTTTGGCTTCCCTGTTTATAAAGCGTTTTGCTCAGTAAGACGATTTATACGAGGCACACATTAAGATGTCAGCGAGAAGCCATTTGGTTCCTGAGTAGTGCCGCGGTTTACGTGTTTCAGTTAGGGGGTGCGTCCTCACTTTTTGTCATGAACCATGTGATACTTTCGAATAAAAACCAAACGCCAAAAGCAGAGAACTCACAGAGAGGGGGCTATATTATTAGATACCCAGATTGCTGACTGTGAAGCGTGGCTGGAACTTACCCAAAGTCAAATGTCACAGGAGTCCTTTTAAAAATCAAATCGCGGGCTGAGCCCTGGTGGCGTAGTGGTTGTGGCGGGACGGCGGCCCCCTGGGATGGAGGTTCAATTCCGGCTCCCAGGAGCACAGGTTGGGCCTCCTACTCCCACCACCTGAGGGCAGTGATGCCTAAAAAAATAAAGTAAAATAAAAATCAAATCGCAATGATCCCTCTCTCATGGGTGATCATTAATAATAAGAGTGCAGTGGTTATGTAGATGCAACTGGGTTTAGGTTAGTTTTCTCAAATGATATCTTGTAAGTCACCTGCATGAAATAAAAAGTACCTGGAGCGGTTGTTAAAAAAATAAAACCGTGTGAATAAAGGTTTCTGGGGTTGGAGTCAGTAAATTTGCATGTATATCAATATCTCTAAGTGGCTTTCATATGGGTAAAATTTGAAAACTCACGGTCTTTCCCTAACATGCAGTCTAGTGACATACTGCTCTAGTATGACCTGTAGGCTTGCTTTGAGTCTGAAACAGCTGGCTAGCATGGGTTTGGTTTAGTTTTTTCTGTTGGAGTGAAGCCCACATTAAAACAGATTTGGTTATTAATTCTATAAGAGTGTTACTTTAGTATACTGATTTTTTTAAATAATTTATTTCCCCCTTTCCAAAAAAAATATGCTACCCACTTCAAAGGGCATCCTTGTTAAAATGTTTCATCCTAGATTGGGGGACTTTGGAGGGGCCCTAGTCCTTTGCGTCCGTGACAGGTGACATTGTGGTCCATGTGCTATGGATGTGGATACGTGCTTAAACCTTGCCATGAAGCACAGTTACCATGAAGTCTTGCAATGGGGGATGGGACAAAGATGAGCTAAACTTCTCCATATTGGGGAAAGATGTTCATTGACAGGTTTCTGGGTAAGGCAAATGGTAAGACTCATGTCTGTTAGCCAAGGGCGGTGAATCAGACTCTTGACTGTTCCTCAGCAGAAAGGCTGGCGGTCTATTTCTAAGGAGTCAAGACGTTGGTGCCAGCGACTGTGCTGCAAAACATGCCTGTTAGGCATCAGCATCAACTTGATAGCAGCGGATTTGATTTCGATTGTAGCCACGCATTGGTTTTTATCAAATTCCTTTCCATAAAGGAAGGAGTCAAAGTCTTTGAAATGAGTGCCTAGAGGGATTCACTCCAGTGGAGCTGTTTGCTCTTGAATACAGACACCCTCCCCTAATCAAAGTAGCCTGGTCAAAGAGCATTGCACTGAGAGCCTCTCTAAATGCTGTGTGCCAACCGTCTCAGTATTATGACTCCCTCCACTCTCCTTTTCATTTCAGACTTCGTCGATGGACCGATACACCACAAGGCCTTACTGATATCTGTGACTGTCTGCAGTTTGCTCTTGGTCTTCATCATTTTATTCTGTTACTTCAGGTAAGATTCTGGCAAGTAGATGTCGAATTTTTGAGTTTGGGGTCTCGTTTTTATATTTATATGTTCCACCTGCTTTTGTCTGATGACGTTTTTTCTCCACAGCTTTCTTTCACCTAATTAGAGCTTCTATTGTACTGAAAACATGAGTTACTGTTGATAAATATTTGTCCCAGTGAAGATGTAAACACATATGTATCTCATTTCTGCCTCAGACATAAAACCACACAGATAAGTTTCGTCGCTGGGGAATTCGGTTAGTCAATTCAGAGACTAACTGAAACTGAGGGTGGATTTTAAGCAGAGTAGAACCTATGTTGAACTTAATTTTAGTGATATCTTTCTTCCTGAGTTCAATATCTCTTAGCATTGAAAGATGGTGTGAAGAGATGCCCTGAACCGAGACCAGGCTTTCCAACAAGCAAAGCGGACATCCTCCTGGGAGACAGGGGTATGATGGCTTAGGGGAAGGTTACTTACAGAGATGCCATATTGTGTCACCTGGGCCAGCCTACAGAGGCAGATTTTGGTCAAGGTTGTGTGGACACTGCCCCCAGCAAGCACAGATTTGATATTGTTTAAGGGAGGGAAGAGGAGTGGACTTGTGAGGCAGGTCCCCGGGGCAGGTGTGCTGACTGCAGACTCCTGGGGAACTGATCCTCTCAGGCCGGTCCACTTGGTGCCTAGAAACAGCCTGGGTGATAAGGTGTGGGGTGAGAGTGGGGGATGTTGGTGGTGGCATGCTTCCTCCAAATGGAGAGTTCACCTGAGGGGAGGCCGGGGATGGGCATGGGGAATTGCTCATTTCTTCTTCCAATGGTGAAGACACTTTGTAGATAAAGTATGGTAAAAAATCAGTTAAGTTATACTTTGCCATTGTTAAGTGGGTTCGTTACAAACTGTCTAACTTGACAACTTCTTTTCTAGTCTGTGGCATATCAAGAGTCTGAAAGTCAAGTCCAATACCTTTTGAACAGTTTAATATTTATTTGTATTTCTAAGACGATTCTTCAAAAGGGTAGATGAGTTGATTCAGATAAGTTCTTTGATAATGGAAGATATTGCAAATATTGGCAAATCATTTCTAAAGGCTAATTTTGTTGTATTTATGTGGTGACAATTTCTTTTAGATGAACTAATACTAGACTAGTCCCAAGGAGTTGGAGATTAAAGATTTCCAAAATGCTGAACTCCAAGATTCAATTCTGCTCCATTTTCCCCCTACCCCCATGTCCCCTCTCCCTTGAATGTATGTCCCCACATCCCTGGATGCTGCGATTCCATGCACCATCCCACAGAAAGTCAGGAAGTGTCTCACCTGCTGGTCCTTGCTGCTCAGTCCTGAGCACAAAGTCAAACAGAAAGGAGGCAATTCAGGAGAGCGTTTTTGCAAATGTTCCATTCCCAAAGCCAGAAGCCAAAGAAGTTCAAAAGTCACATCAAGGTCTTTTGCTTCTGGCAACTCTCAGTCCGGAAAGAGAGGCCTGGCTTTCGGGGTGCTGTATGGTGTTTTAGAATGAGATGGTGGTGCCAGTATATATACCCCATCCAAGGCAAACAAAGGGCAGTAATGAAGGCAAGCCCTCTAAAGTACAGCCAAAAATGCACCCAAGAAAACCAAGGGTGTAGCGTGGGTCACACTCGCTGCTGAGAGTCTTAAAGATGTCCCGAAGGCAGCAAAGGATGTGACTTGGTTCACACCCTCTTCTAAAAGCCACAACCCAAACTCACCTCCATAAGTCAGTTCTGACTCATGGTACCTGAATATGTGTGTTAGTCCGAGTAGACTAGAGAAACAAATTCATAGACACGTATATGGATATAAAGGAATGGCTTATATACATGAGGAATGAAACATTGAGAAAGCATCCCAACCCAGTCCAGTTCAAAATCATAAGTCCGACATTAGCCCATTATATCTCCTTCCAACTCACGAAGTCACAGGCCAGTGGGTGCAGAGTCCAGGCGCTGTTGTCCCCACATGGCTCCTCGTTTCCAGGGCTCAGGGTCCATCAATAGCATCCAGTGGTGGTAGAAGCAACTCAGCACTGGCAGGGGTCTCTCTGTGGCTTCTCCATCTTCAGAGGTCTGGTTCTGTCAGTGTAAGGCTGTGTGGTTTCTCCTCTCCTCCAGCAACTTGGACACTGCTATCTTGTCTTGTCCGTAGTTTGTCGTTTTGGAGACTAACTCCCAACAACTGGGGAGGTAGCCTCTCATCTCCATGAGGAAAATGTCGCGAGATTTCCCAGAGTCTCAGGAGAAAGCCATGCCCACATGGAGGCCTCATTGGTTACTCAATGGCTATCTTCAGATTAACAGGCTAGACTCCACCCCTACATCTCAATTATGAAATTGACATAAGCACATGACCACCACAATAGGACACAATAGAACTGCCCCTGTGACTAGACCTCTCTCAGTGAGTATAAAGTCTCATCTTTCTCTTTTGGAGCAGCCAAGGGTTAGAACTGCTGACCTTGCACAAAGCAGCCCAGTGTGCAACCATTCACCACCTCCTCTGTCTGCTAAGGTCAGGTATTAATCTCGCCCCAAACCTGCCCGTTACTTTTGCAAAAATGCTCTCCTTGATGGCAGCATGTGTCAGAGTATTTAATACAATTGAATGATGGGTTGGTACAAGATTTGTAAGAGAACCCCCCCCCCCCCAACAAATAACATGATTAATAAAGAAAAAATAATGATGTCCTCCAAAATGATATGATAGCCACAGTATGTTAGTCCGTGTAAACTAGAGAAACTAATTCATAAACACACATATGGATCTAAAGGTAAGGTTTATATTCCAGAGGAATGGAACATTGAGAAAGCATCCCATCTCAGTGCAGTTCAAAGTCATAAGTCTGATATTAGCTCATATGTCTGATATCAATCTATAACATCTCCTTGACTCACAAAGCACATGCAATGACACTAGGACAATCACAGGCCAGTGGGTGCAGAGTCTTGTGTATCCAGTGGCAGTAGAAGCATCCTGGCACTGGCAGGGATCTCCCCACAGTTTTTGTTTCCAGGACTCAGGGTCCATTAACAGTATTCATTGGTGGTAGAAGCATGTCAGCACTGGTAGGGGTCTCCTCGTGGCCTCCCAAGCATCTCAGCACTGGCAGAAGTCTCCACTTGGCTTCTCTGCCCCCAGAGGTTTGGTTCCATCAGGGAAGCCCATGTGGCTTCTTTTCCTGCTCCTCCAGTCTCCAGAGCTCAGGGTCTAAATCATCCTGCTGTATTGTGTTGTTGGTAGGCTGTCTCCAAGAGACTGAGTCTAGTCTCTCTCCTCCAATTGGGAAATACCGTGAGATTTTCCAGAATTTCTCAGGAGAAAGCCATGTCCACACAGAGATCTCACTGGATATCTTCAGATTGACAGGCTAGCATCCACCCCTACTGAAATTGACACAGATCAGTGACTGCCACACACAGTCACATAGTCTGGAATTATTAATAAATCACATGAGGAATTCTGGTTAGAAGGGTCTTATTGACTATACTTCAATATGGTTTTTTCTTGCATAAATTATCTTACAGGAAGTAGTTATCTTTTATGTTCTTTGTAAATCCAAAGTTTGCATCTTGATTTGTTTAAGAACTAAGAAACGGAATCTAGTCTTCTTGGGTACATGCAGTCAAAAAGATCAGAAATGACATATTGTAGATGATTGGGAGCGAATTAAAACATACGGTCTAGTCTAATTAGCACGCACGTGTGCATGAGTTGTAGTAAAATCATTGTGATTTATTTTGGAAACCATAACCAATAGGAGGAAATATCTTAACATTTAATCTCCAGTTGCATTTCAGTGTTACAGTACAATCTGCTGTGTTAGTTTTATCTGTAGTATTGCTCCACTCAGTGCGTTCCCTAATAGGTACTTCCCTCTTGCCACCTTTAGGTATAAGAGACAGGAAACCAGACCTCGGTACAGCATCGGTTTAGAACAGGACGAGACTTACATCCCCCCTGGAGAATCCTTGAGAGACTTAATCGAACAGTCTCAAAGTTCAGGAAGTGGATCCGGCCTCCCTCTGCTGGTAGGAGAAGCACATGTCTCAGACTGAAAGGGGGTCCTGGAAGGGGGGGGGCGGTCTTTGATTGGAACAGGACACTGAGAGGGAAGAAGTCCTGTGTAGACAGGTGGCCACCAGATCTCCATGCGGGCCTTCCTGATAACATCTTGACATTGGGGGTTCGGGGAGGGAGGAGCACAGGGAGTATCTCTTTTATAATTGAAGTGTATGGTTCCGATTCAGACCCACAGCCGTTCTCATAGAGAGCCGATTGAAAATCACCAAACATGGGTTCATCTACCCTCTGTTTTCGTTAAGGATTGCATGACTGCTTTTGAAGTGAGAAGTATTAAAGCAACTGATATCCCAGTGCTTCTACAAAGGACAAAGGCTATGTTTCAGCTACTGGTTTAGCTGAAGATTTCAGGGTGAAATCTTGGCTTTTCTATGCAGAAGAAGTTTAATTTTCTGATGGTCTTGGGGGTGGGGTGGGGGAAGCCTAATCCAGGCACTTCCCTTAATCAGAAAAGTGGAAACTTTGTAGACTACCCTCTGCCCCCCCAAAGAGAAAGAAATTAAATTGTTGGGATGTAGGATAGAGATGGCTTTTTAAATGAGAAAACAGTGTTTTCTTTAATAAGCCCTTCATATGAATTTTTCTCATATTCCCTGCTTCTGATTTGGGATATCTTATCGGCTTGAGTCTGCTCCTGGGTAGATCCCTACAAGAGAACTGCTGGGTCATGGGATGATCCAAAAGCCACCTTCACTGCCACGGAGCAGATACTGACTCAGAGTGACCCCCCCCCTCCTGGGGGGGGGGGCAGGGCAAGGGGGGGAGCGCGGGTCATCGCTGACTCCAGTAGGAAGCTCTGTCTTGCTCCTGAGGAGCGGCTGCTGGTTTCAAACTGCTGACTGTGCAGATTGCAGCCCAGCACGTAAACACTACACCACCAGGCCTGCTCTGGGTCCTATCCTAGCTACCACCGCAGGGCCTGTCCTCGACATTGCCCCTCCCACACCAACTCCCAGACTGACTACCAGCTAGTGGACGCCAACTCCCAGGGTTCCTCTAGGGTGGAGGAGAACTGCCCCTGTGAGTTTCCAAGCCTGTAACTGTTTATCGGGGTAGAAAACCCCATGACTTTCCTGACGCGCAGCTTGTGGTTTCAAACTGCCAACCTTGTGGGTTGCAGCTGAACATTTAACCAGCACATCATAGAGCATTCCTGGGTTGTTGATTTTTTTTTTTTCATGGTCTCATAAACACGTCCTGCCTTCTCTCACACATTAAAAAAAAAAAAATCACTGCCCAGTAATGATGGTGAGATGGTATCTCGCTGTGGCTTTGGTGGGTGTATTCCTTGTGGCTCATGCTGAAAGAGCATTCAACAATGACAGAAAGTTAAGCCCCGTTCAGTAGAGTACCTTGAACAAGGGTT
>PVJH01008405.1:0-85499 GCA_004026705.1 Nesogale talazaci
GATGGATGGATGGATGGATGCATGGATGGATGGATGGATGCATGGATGGAAGGATGGATGGATGGATGCATGGATGGATGGATGGATGGATGCATGGATGGAAGGATGGATGGAAGGATGGATGGATGGATGCATGGATGGATGGATGGATTGTGATAAGAGTTGGATGTGCCCCCCATAAAATGATTTCAAAATAAAAAGATAACTAAATTCCCCCCTTCCCTCAAAGTCGTAAACAATAAACAAAGGTCTTACATGGACCATTGCTTTGTGTTTCTAGACTAAAAAACACTTCACAAGAAATGACAACGTTTTTGAGGGAAATCTTTTTATAATTACCACAAACTGGGTACTATTGAAGGTCTTTGTTGCTGTCGTGTTCTTGCGTGTGTGATTCATAAGGCTGTTTTCATCATAAACTAGATGGGGGTTTATATTTCAGATCACCTTCAACCACCAGTCAACTCCCACCTCCCACCCAGGCCTGCTCCTTTCTTCCTTAGGCATCATCATCTTCCACTTTACTCAAGTTATCACCCATCTGGTGTCCTGTGTACTGAGTTTAAATAAAAATTTAAATGTGCCAAATTTAAAAAAAAAAAGTCGCCAGCTGTAGCCAGAAAGCCCCCTTTGACTCACAGCGACCCTGTGGTGGTCTGATCTGTCTGGGACCCCAACTGCAGGTCCTGCTCCTGCCGAGCCTGGGGCTGGGCTCACACTGCCACCCTCCCCGGCAGATGAGCGGTTCTGCTCCCAGGCCTGCTGAGGACAAGGATTCTGACAAGTGCTTTGGAACAGGAATCCGTCTCGGACTCAACTGCCAAACTTTGGAAGCTCTTCTAGGAAAAACCAAAAAACTCCACAGTGAATGCCTTTGGGGGATGAGAACTCCCTTTACAAGCCAAAAGGTGACTTGCCGATTAGTCAACTGAGTCAATGTATTCTTCCTTTCTGAACAAAATCTTTCTTTAAAAAACAAAACAAAAAAAGAAAGGTCAAATAAAATAAACCCTCCTGTTTACTTTCGCAAAGGAGCTCTGTCCAGGTCATTGGAGTAAAAAAGTGATCTCGCTGTGGCAAAACACAATCTAGGTCCCTTAATCCTTCCTCTTTTGATCTCCAAAGGTAGTAACATTCAGTTCGGAGCTCACTCATCTGTAAATTGCATCACATTATCTCCAAGTGATTTAAGAAGCGAGCTCTGTTTGGTTTCAGGCATTTTAACCTGCCGAAGGCAAGAAGAAGGAGTGCCCACGCTCTTTCCCTGGCCACTGCCACCAGAAGAAGCAAAAATGATCGAACCCATTGGGAACCAATACATTGTGTCCAGGCCAGTGTATTCCAAAAATACATTCAGAGAAGGGCATAAGAAGAAACACAGACATCATAAGACCTTCCTGGAACATCTCAAAGACTCTTGTCGGTAAGGCATTTTTTTTTTATAAAAAAAAAGATACTAACCTTGGGGAGATATGAAACTCCATCTCGTAGCTTTTCAAGCCGCCTAGCTCTCCCTCTTGGCGCGAGCCCCTGGCCTACAGAGTGGCCTGCTTTCATACCATGCCTTTTCAACTTTTGCTTCCAAGCCTCCCACTCCCTGACCAGAGCAGGGAAGGCTCTCTCTATGACACGCGCAGCCTTTCCACCCCAAGAGACTCAGCGCTGGGGACGGCAGCAGATCCTCCATGGAGAAGTTGCACAATCCAAGCTGTGTCTGACAAATGAGCTCTGTGACTGTGGAAGGCAAGCAGAACTTTCCTTTAAAAAAAAAAAACCCCAGATGGTGGCCAGGGAGGGATAGAACTCGGAAGGTGCGCGTTAGTGGGAGTGACAATGTCAATTACGTATCCATATTAAAATGCTATAGTGTTTGCGCATACCGTACTCTTACCATGTTACATACCATCCACATTAGAGTTGACAAAGGGGCTTCAAACAGTTCACGGAAAACTAAAATTCCAGGACAGTGGAGTTTTTCCATAAACTGTTCAAACAAAATCCCTTGCACTGAACTCTTTCCCCGGGCATGCACCTTCTGGTTTCCCACCTCTACTTAGGTCAGTAGCTGCGTGTCAATGAGTCGACTGATGTTTGGCTTTTTGATATTTTCAGCTGCTCCTCCCAGAAGGCCAAGAGAATCGCCCTCTCTTTGTTTCCCATTGCATCTTGGTTGCCAGCATACAGGATAAAGGAATGGCTACTCAGTGACATTGTTTCTGGCATCAGTACAGGTCTGGTGGCAGTCCTGCAAGGTAACTTTTAAAAAAGTATTATGATGCTGTAATCCACGTGCCATAAAATCCACCCTTTTAGAATCGTGATGATTGGGTGTGTCCATAAGGTTGTGCAACTCTCGCTACCATCAAAATCAGAACATCTTCATGATCCTCCCCCACAAACTTGGATGCCTTAGCAGTCACTCACTCCCCGTTTCCTCTCACCCCACCCTGGGCAACCACTCCGCCCACTGTTTGGGTTTGTTGTGGTCTTATGGGTTTGCTTGTTCTGCCCTTTTCACCTACACAGATTTTCTTTCTCATAAGGTGTTTAAGAGTTTTGTTCAGATGGTAGACACTTATCCATACTGCACTCCTTTTTATGGACAAATAATATGTTGTTATATGGATGCGGCTCATTCGTGCATCCAGTGATGGTTTGTTTTCTAATCGCTTGTGGGTGATTGCTGGTTCCTGGGGAACAGTTGGGGGAGCTGACAAACCTTTTCCTCGGGGTTTGCCGTGGTAGGCACCCCACCAACAATCGATGAGAGGTCTAATGTCTCCACATCCTTGCAAATACCTGACATTCTTGGACTTTTCACTAAGAGCCATCCTTCTAGGACTGGTGGGACCCCAAGGGACTCTAGGCACTGGGCTGCTAACCACAAGGTCGGTGCTTTAACCCACCAGCCTTTCTGCTCCCATTAAAACTGAGCTCAGAATCCTTGTCTGGGGTGGAGGTGAGTTAGCTTCAACTCCTAGGCTTGGAGTTGATGAGATATTTCATTCTGATTTTTATTTCTATCTCCCTAAGGAATAATGGTGTTATTTGCCTTTCTATTGCCAAGGTATAAATGTTCTTTAGACACTCTTTACCAGAAAGGATTTGCAAGTATTTTCTCCCACTCTGTAGGTGACTTTCCTACCTTCTTGACAGGTCCCTGGTGGTAGAGCTGCTGCCCTTGGGCTCCGGTCCACATGGTCAACAGTTCAAAGCCACCATCAGTGTCATGGGAGAAAGACGGGGCTGTCCACTCCTGTAAACAGTTACAGTCTCAGAAACCCACAGGTCCCTGAGTCAGCCTTGACTCAATGGCAGTGCGTTGGGGTTGGTCGGGACAGTGCCCTGTGGGATTCAGCATTTTTATCTTTGATGAAGCTCAATTGATCTTTTTTGTTCTTTGGCTGCACAAAGCTAAGAAGCTATTGTCTATTTCAAGGTCACAGGGGCTTATATCTATATTTCCCTCTAAGAATTGTCTTGATCTTGCTCCTGCCTTGATGTCTTTGATCCATTTTGGGTGAATAAGGCAACTACTACTTAAGGTCTAATCTTGGCTCCATAAGGAGACCTTCTCCAATACACCTTGCTCAAAATCCAGCCCCTACTGCTTGTGTCATGACAGGTCTAGCGTTCGCTCTGCTGGTCACCATCCCCCCAAGCTATGGATTATATGCTGCCTTTTTCCCAGTCATCGTCTACTTCTTCTTGGGCACTTCTCGTCATATCTCTGTGGGTAAGTGAGTTATTGGGCCAAATAATGCTCATAGTGCTTTTTCTTGATGGATTCCACCAACTCAAAACTGGACGCCACCCAGGGGAAGAGTCCTGCATTTCCTGTAGGAATTAGGGCTGGGGGCAGGGGAACAGGACACAGGGCTATATTCTCCCATGGTGGCTAAAAGACAATTAGGCTTCCACAAAGTATAGACTGACCACGATTTATCCTTCGATGCGATTTAGGTCCATTTCCAGTTCTGAGTATGATGGTGGGAGCGGTCGTTATGAAAGTAGCCCCAGACACCGGTGGGAATGCTCTGGCGATCTCTAATAACTCGGAGAGTAATGGGATCTCACCTGAGGACCAACAGAAGGTGATGGTGGCTGCAACCGTGACAGTCCTTTCTGGAATCATCCAGGTACGCTCCTTCTCACAAAACCAGACTTCCCCAGGCTGCTTGTCCCAAGTGGTACACAGCTGCCTAGGGTTTTTCTCATCTCCTGCTAGACCCCCTGTCTCCCACTATTTCTTTCTGGTTGGTATTCCTCCCATGCTGACCAATAACTCAGTGCCATCATGCCAAACCTGTCCCATAGCGAGTCCCCAGTGGGTTTCCCAGACTGCACTAGCCAAAGCATTTCAGGAAGGTCCCTTGTCACTGCCAGAGGTTCCAGTCCACTCTGCAGACTCTCTAAGAGCTGGCATCAGCTGGATGGCAGTAGATAGTAATAAAGTGTGATTTCCAAACATGAGTGGGAAAATTCCTGTATCACTTCATTCCATTTTTCCACGAACTTTTCTCAAAGGTCCCCTTGTAGAGGTAATTCATAATGACAACAGCAGCTGTGAAAATTTTTTGCTCTAATTTTCTAGAGACAGTGACTCAAATGAAAGGGGTGGCTACTTTACACTTGGAATGGTGCACATCAAAGACTTGGGGGAGGCTGGCAAGGACTGTGGAAGAACCTGCCACTGGACTCCCCTGCCAGGCAGACACTTCAGGGCATGGTCTAGGTTGATGACTAGTGATATGCTTGTATAAGACTTTTTTGAAAACCAATAAGATATTATTGTATAAGACAGTTGCCTAAAGAGGGGGGGAGCTCATTTCTACCAGGTGGCATTTCTAATCGACAAACAATGTGTCCAGTTCTTCAGAACATTTTTCTGGACCTAGTATTTGTGTGTCCCTAGTTCCGGGAGCACTTCATGATGCATGAGTGGAAACTCATGCTGGGTAGCCAATGGACGGTGAAGCTAGCCAGTTCTCTTTATTGCAAACCCCAATGCTGTGGGGGGTGAGCCACCTTTGTCTCCCAGTTAAAGCTGAACATGCCTGATGACATCCAGAGTCCACAGTTAGATAGCACACGCATGCTGAGCAACCTGTTGGAAGGGATATGAACGGGCAGGCCAGTAGAGAGCATAACTCAGAATTACAGAAGCAAACATCAAAGAGTCGATGGTAGATAAGATTCTGCTCTAAAGGTTTATGAATGAGTCTTCTAAAGAGTCTGCACTTCAAAAACAACAGCCACAGAAAGGGAAAGAAGGCTTTTTACATCTCAGGGACACAGGAGCCTGGTTCTTACTGAAACCTCCTTAACCTTTCATGGGAGTGATGAGAACTCCCCATTGGACTCTAGATGGCTGGCCATCTGCTTCCGCCAGGCCTTGAGCAGTAGTCTGAACCCTTACACCGTAAATCAAGTAACTTACTGATCCTGGGTTTTGCTAGAGCACTCTCCACATCAAGGCCTTTGTCCTTCTCTCCCCAGTTGCTCATGGGAGTTCTGCAGATCGGATTTGTGGTGATATACCTTTCGGATTCCCTGATCAGTGGCTTCACCACCGCAGCCGCTGTGCATGTTTTGGTCTCCCAACTCAAATTCATGCTTCAGTTGAGTGTTCCAGCACACAGTGACCCATTTTCAATTTTCAAAGTAAGTATTGATTGCCCTTCAAAAATACTGAAATGCACAAAACTCACTGTTTTTGCTTCCAGAGACCTTTGTTTGAATGCCTTTGCATATGAAAAACTAATATTTTGTTCCATCCTTTTAACATTTTTGCCACTTGAAAACTTGGACATATTGTGTTACTTGAGTTACAATGTCTCCCTCTGCCTGAAAAGTGTGACCTGGTGATGTATAGTAGGCAACACACTGAGCTGCTAGTGACAAGGTCAGCTGTTCAAACCCACGAGTTGCCTCGAGAGAGAAAGACAAGGCTGTCTTGTCCGGCAAAGATTTAAAGTCTCTGAAGCCCCAGGAGGCAGTTCTGCTCTGTCCGACGCGGTCTCTGTGAGTCAGAAGCAGCTCCATGGCAGCCAGGTCTTCTTTCCATCTCAAATAACAGGCCTTGTTATTTCAGAATTGCGGTTCTTCTAAACCCTGTACAAGTCATTGTTTAGAAAACAAGAGGAAACTGTGATTGGCTTATCCAGGAGGTACGCATCAAAAACTAGAATTACACTGGGCAGGGCAAAGCTTTCTTTTTTTTTTTTTTTTTTTTTTTTGGAGTGGGGAGTTCACTGCCCTCTGGTGGTCATGGGAGCTACCCAGCCTTGCCCCTGAGAGCCGTCCCTGGATTTGAACCGCCAAGCCCGCGGGCCACAGTCCCGCACTCAACCGCTTACGCCACCGGGGCTCAGCCCCAAAGCTTTCTTAGTTTGAATTTTTCTCACTAGGTGAGCATCAAGCAAGTGTCTCTGAGTTAGTGCACCCAGTGGTGTCACCTGGGACAGTTCTCTCTAATCACAGTGAATTTTTTCATAAGAGTCGCTTCACTCAAATCTTGCTTTTTGTAATGGCCAACCTAAGAGAACAGCGTGCAAATGTGAAATTTGGTTTCCTGCTCAGGAAAAAAATGCCGCAGAAACTGTTGTGATGTTGAACACAGCTTATAAGGACAGCGCTATGGGAAAAAGTCCAGTGTACCAGTGGTTTTCTCATTTCAAAAGAGATGAAATGTCAATTGATGACAAACCTTGTCAGTTTGCCGCACTGATGAAAATGTCGGCTCCTGGTGCCTTTGGAGTTCATCCCACCTGGTCAGACTCTTACTCAAGCTTTCTATTTAGAGATTCTGAAAAAAAAAATTGCACAACAGTGTGCAGCAAAAAAAAGCCCTGGTTTATCGCAGATGGGGGACTGGTTTTGCCACCACAATACACCTGATCATGCAGCCATCTCAGTGCACCATATTTTGGAAAAATCACGCCTCTCTTGGCCCACACGCCTTACTTATCTGGCCTTACTCCATGTGACTTCTTTTTTTTTTTCCTCCAATGAAAAGGGACATGAAAGGATAGCGATTTGATAATGTAGAAGAGGTCAAGAAAAAATGAGAGAGATGCTATTAGCTATCCAAACAGATGAGTTTGAAATATGTTTCCAAAAAATGGAATCGCAGATTTGACAAGTTTATTAGGTGAAATGAAGAGTACTTTGAAAGTGATGAGGTTGCTTTGTAAAAAGAAAAAAATTAAAATACATAGCTTTGAAAAAAAAATCTGGTTTCTGGGGAGGTATCTCCCCATATATCAAGGTTGTTGTTGTTTTTTTTCTCCTATGGCTGAGTAGTATGGCATTGCATGTATATACCACATTTTGTTTATATATTCACTTGTTAATGGGCATTTCAGTTGCTTCCACCTTGTGGGTATGTTAATGTCGCAATGAACATAGGTGTACACATGTTAATATAGCAACAGTCCTTCCCGCCTCCTGACAATGCCCTCCAGGGCAGATAGTGCGTCTGGCTCTTGCATCAGAGTCTCTGGGCGTCTGAAAGAGAGCTTGTTTCAAACCAGAACCAACACTCTCAGGCCCTACCAGAGCTGCCCTAGAAACAGTATCCCAAGAGCAAATTGGGAGCCACTTGGATATGGAAGCCAACTGGTTTCTGCTGTCTACCCCTGAGCTACACCCCCTGTTAACTGGTTTCTTGAAGTCAGACTATGAACAGGGCAGGTAGACAGGAAATCATTTCCAAAGGTAACAAGGAGTGTCAGTTTTGAAAAAAAAATGTAAAGGACTTCTGCATGGAGAGAGGTAAGGGAGCCATGCTAAGGAAAAACTCTCAAGGTCAGAGAAGAAGGGACTGTTGTGAAATAGAGGATTGGCTTATTTATCTTGTACTATACCATACCAAATACCACACATGAGCCATTTTAACAAACAGAGGTTTCTTCTCTCACTGCTTAGGCGGCTCCACATGTGAATGCAGGGAGCTGGCTCTAGGGGAGGGGTGGTTCTCTGCCAACACTGAAGGAAGGTCCTTGTTTCTCTGAGCTTCTGCTGCTGGCCCTTCTTCCGGTGGCTTGGCGTCTCTGCTTACTCCATTGTTTATTTAATATCTTTTAGATCTCAAAAGAAATGGACTGAAACAGAATGTATATAAAACTAACAATTTGTGGGGGCTTCCAGAGGAAATAAGCCTCCGGTGAACTCCCTCTATCCACCATGGGAGGAAAGGGGTTACTGAACAGAGTGTCTTGGATAGAAGAGCATAGAAAGTCAAAGGCATAAGTCTGACTTGAACAGTTAAAACATTGTCAGTTGATCCCCCCCTTCTGATGCATGCTGGACCAGATCTGGTTGTCAACATTTTCTGTATTTTGTTTTTGTTTGTTTGTATTAAGGTGTATCTCAGAGGTACTATGTCATTGGAGGTCACCTTCCTGACATTGTGTATATGCGTTTTCTGATATATGAAAGCCAGGATTGATAAACAGCAAGTAGAAAAAGAGTTTCAGGAGACAGTTGGGTGCAGTGGTTGGGAGGGGGATGTGGTCAGTTAAAGGGAGACGATGTCAAGAAATCCAAGGAAAATAAAAGAAACTGATGAAATGGATTATGGTAGCAATTATACGATTCTGCTTGACATGATGGAACTATGGAATGAAATGCTATATGTATTAACTCCCAATTAATAATAAATTAGTTTTTTTAATGTCAAAATTTTAACAACCAAAAGACAGATGATGCAATCTAAAATAGACAAAAGTGTTGAGGAGCTATTTCACCAAAGATATCTTCCAAAAATGTGGTCTGTATGGATTCCAATGGTCACCAAACACAAGCTTATTGTCACTCGCCATCAGAGCTGCAAATCAAAACCAGGATGAATGCCACTCTACACTCCCTAGAACCTCTACATTCAAGTCAAGCCTACCATCCCCCAGGCCATTCAGATTCATGCGAAGACTACAAGACAGAACAGAACTCCTCAAGAGGGTCACCAATGCTGCAAAACTTTATGGGAGCAGCTGGTGGATTTGAACTGCTATCCTTACAGTCAACAGCTGAATGAGGAGCCTACTATGCTACAAGGGCACCTTCTATGATGGCTAAGATTAAGGTCACAACAAGTCAAAAACAAAAGCGCATGTTAGTAAGGATGTGGAAAATCAGAACCCTTAGCCATTGCTGACAAGAATGCGATGTGGCACAGCCGTTGTGTGGCAATTTCCCCCCAAAATGAAATAAATAAAGCTAAAAATAGAACTGACCCATGACCGAGTAATTCCACTCCTGGGCATATATCCAAAAAACTTGAAAGCAAAGGCTCCAAAGGATATTTGAAGACCAGCATTCACTACAACATTAACCGTCGCCCAAAGATGAAAGCAAGCTCCATGAATGGACAAACAACAGGCGCTAAACAAAATAATCACGACTCAGCCAGAAGAAGAAATAAGGATAGATGTTTTACGTGATATATGCTGCAGGGTGAATCGCACTTGGAAAACATTATGCTGACTGAAATGAGGCAATTACAGAAGGGCAAGTATTGCATAGTCTCACATAAAAGGAAAAGGCAAACATGTAGAGACCAAAGTTTATTAATGAGTACATCATAATTGTGATGTAAAGAAAAACAACATCACAGTAAGAGAAAAGATTAAAATGGTGAAGGACTTCATTGTTTTTATTAGTAAATCATTTTCTGGAGGGCTCTTACAACTCTAAAAATAATCCATACATCAGTTGTATCAAACAGACTTGTAGCTATGTTGCCATCATCATTTTCCAAACATTTCCTTTCTGCTTGAGCAAAAGATCTCATTTTCCTTGGCCCCACAATCAAAGCTCATGAAGCAGCAGTCAAGAAGTCAAATGACGAAAGTATTGTATTGGGCAGATAAGCTGTCAAGATCGCCTTAAAGAGTTAAAGAGCAGAGATGACACTTTGAGGACTCAGGTGCATCTAACCCAAGACATGATATTTTCAATCAATTCAAATGCTGGACAATGAACAAGAAAGATAAAAGCAAATTGATGCATGTGGATTGTTTTTTGGCAAAGAATATTGGACTTCCAGAAGACTAAACAAATTTGTTGTTGAAAGAAGTGCAGCCAGAATACTTCTTAGGAGTGACGATGGCAGGGACTTCATTTCATGTACTTTTAACAAACATGCTTTCAAGAGTTCCTAGAGAAGGACATGGTGCTTAGGAAAGTAGAAGGATAGGGGAGGGAGGTGGATAGAATACACCCACACACCCCACCCCTCCATAAGATAGATTGATACAGTGAGCAAGCATGTGCTCGAAAATAACAATTTCGAAACTGGAGTAGGATTGGGTAGCGTTTCTTTGTGTTGCACAGGGGTCGTGATGAATCAGAATCAATTCCACGGACAATGGAGGAGGAAGTGTGGAAGCGGGGAAGGAAGTTGTAGTGATAGAAAAATCAGCACCAATATAAGGTAGAATTGCACAGTTATTATGATTGTGTCAAAAAAGACACACTGTGAAAAGTGATGGGACAGATACCCTCAAAACTATGTCAAAAAAATTTAAAGGTCTGTTGAGGCTACTTCATGGGATTTGGCTCCTGGGTTTGAAGGTTTGGGTGGTGGCTTCATGGAACATTCCAGATAAATGGCCTAATCTGCTTTGTGCTTCTCTCTCTCCCCATTCATTGTGTAGAAGCCCTGGTGGCATCAGGAGTTTTGTGATTGGCTGCTAACTACAAGCTCAGCCGTTGGAATCCACCAGCTGCTCTGAGATCAAACATGGAGGTTTTTTGCACCCATAGGAGTGAAGGTCTCAGAAACTCTCTGGGGCAGTTCTACTCTGTTTTATAGGATGGTGTGTTAGTCCAGGTAGACTAGAGAAATAAATGCATGGACATGCATATGGATATAAGGGAATGGTTTATATACAAGAGGAATAGGACATTAAGAAAGCATCCCAACCCAGTCCAGTTCAAAGTCATAAGTCCGATATTAGCCCACATGCCCGATATCAGTCTATAAAGTCTCCTTCTGACTCATGAAGTCACAGGCCAGTGGGTGCAGAGTCCCACGCTGGCAGGGTCTCCCCGTGGCTCCTTGCTTCCAGGGCTCAGGGTCCATCAACAGTTTCCAGTGGTGGCAGAAGCAACTCAGCGCTGGCAGGGGTCTCTATGTGGCTTCGCCAGCTTCAGAGGTCTAGTTGCATCAGGGGAAAGTTGTGTGGCTTCTCCTCCAGCTCCTGGGACGCTGCCATCTTGTCTTGTCCATGATTCATCATCTCTGAGACTAACTCCCAACAACTGGGGAGAGAGCTTCTCTTCTCCATGAGGGAAATATCACGAGATTTCCCAGAAGGCTCAGGAGAAAGCCATGCCCACAGGGAGGCCTCATTGGCTACTCAATGGCTATCTCCTGATTAACAGGCTAGACTCCACCCCTACATCTTAATCGTGAAATTGACATAAGCACATGACCATGGCCACATGGCCATGACTTGGAATGGAATCAATGGCAGTGGGTTGGAATGGAAGCTCTTTTTGAGTTCACTTTGTAACGCTTGAGTCTTAAACGCTTATGTATAGCTATCCAAGCCAGGGCACAGCAGCTGGTCCCTATTTAACTGGAGCATCAGAGGATTGAGGAAAGTCTCAAATAAGAGATGAATGTGGAATGTGGGGCCTAAATACCTCTTCTTTGTCATGAAGCCAGAAGACCTGGAGACCTGGTTACTATCACTGAATATTTTGATCCACGGTCTGTTCAATGCGACCCTTCTCATCTTAAAGGGTTGTTCAGTTCCAGATATGATGAAGGTCTATAGAGTTGGGGATTCCAACAGTCTCTATCCAACCCCTAAGCCTCTATGGTTTTGAGTTCTGTTCCACATTTCTCTCCAATTCTATCAGAGATCTTCTAAGGTGATCATTTTCAGAGTAGTTGGCATTATGAGCAGACACCCCCTAGTTCTGGTCTCAGAAGGGTGGAGACAGATGTTTTCGTGATCCCTGAGACTGTCTTCCCATTTTCACCACTCTTCTCTGAACTGAGAGAGACTGAGAGTTGCAGCTTAGAAGTTGCACTCAGGAGCTTTGAAACCCCAGTCACTGCTCACCAAAGTAGGAGACATAAGAGCCTAAGTCTGCTTAAAAAAGATCTCTGTGTGATCAAATTAACAGTAGCCACTAGCAAGACTCAATAAGAACCTCAGAGAGCACTGAGTTCGCTTCAGTGGTGGAGAACAACTCAGAAAAGGAGGACAAGGAAGGATGTACAACTGCAAGAAGGTCATCAACACTAAATTGTCCGCATGGCAACTGTTGAAATGGTGTATGCTTCGCTATGTACATTCTCAGCAATCACAAAAATTAATCAAATTGAAAAGAAGAAAAAGGCAAGATGAGGTGATCCTGTTACATGAACATAGCAAGGACAATCCACTTGCAAAAGGAATTTCTACTGTCACCATGGAGGTTCGGATTTACAGCATCTGTTGAAGGGGGACGCGAGTCAAGGCATAACAATGGCCAGAGAGACCTAAATGCAGGAGACCGACCGGTTGTAAAAATGGAAAATAAATAACTACCCAATAAATCTTGGCATTTGCCTCAAAAGTTTGCAGCAAAAATGCCAGAACCCTCCTAACCCGGTGTGCTGGCCACCATGCCCTTAGGGCTATTGTTGTTAATTGTCACTAAGTCCATCCCCACCACACGATGAACCTTAATTTGGAAGATTCACTCTTGAGCATTAAAGCAAAACTCAGCCTCTGTTAGGAGGCTGCTGAGGTGGCCTGATTGGGAAGCAAACAAGGTCTTTCTCTATTGGTGACCCACAACTGCCCAGGGGCTTCCTTCGCCCCGCGTCTTTCCATCTGACTCTCCGCAGTACCACTTGCATGGTTAGCATGACTGGTCCGCCGTCTGTTCGTTCTACCCCATTTCTATCTACTGATGCCCCCACTTCGTCTTACATGCTCATGTGGAAAGAATTCACTCTGGAGTTTAAATCCTGCATTATTATAGGGCTCGAGTGCTGGTTGTTTTTGTTTTTTTTTTGTCTTCATAATTTTAGGTTCTCCAGTCCATATTCTCACAAATAGAGAAGACTAATATTGCAGACCTGGTGACATCCCTGATTATCCTCTTGATTGTCTTTGTGGTGAAGGAAATCAACCAGCGCTACAAAGCCAAACTTCCGGTGCCCATTCCGATCGAACTCATCATGGTAAGGAACCATCCACTCACTTTTCTCTCCCAGGGTTCTTTAGCCTCCTGTGTCTCCACAGTAAGTCCTTCCCCCTTGACTGTGGGCTCTAGACACAAGGCTTAGTCATTGCACAGATAATAACACCCTTTGAAACCTTTGGGTCTCTTTCCCTGTAAGACATGGATGGTACAGAAAGCAAGGACTCTGAGAAGATGTGGTAACAGACCCTTGGGAATGGGAGCTCTGGGTCTCCACGTGGCTGACGGATGTTAGGATTGCCTCAAGGACCCAGCACCCTGGAACCTGGGGCCTTTAGCTCTCTCTGCCTCCTGGAGACATCTTCACGGTGTTTTCGGTGGCCAATTAAATGAAAGCAGGTCTCCAGGCCTTTCTTCTGAGGTGTCTCTTGGTAGCTTTCGGGTCACCACGGAGCATGCGCCACCTAGGGTCTCCAGAATGGCCTGGGGACTTCTGGGAAAGCCTGAACTGGGGGCTCCTTCCTTACTGGCTTCTGAGGAGGGGATCTGGGAGTGGTAGGTGTTGAAAGGCACCTTACTGATTTCCCTTCCAATTTCTAACTGGGGCACTTTTGCAACTTTGCAGACCGTGATTGCCACAGGTGTGTCCTATGGTTTTGACTTCAAAAACAGGTTCAATGTGACTGTCGTTGGGGATATGCCAAGTGGGTAAGTGAGTCCTTTACGGCGGCATTACTAAGCACTCGCAGAGTTTGCTGACCGAGTGGTAGGGGCTGAAACTGCGCGAACCCAGGCCGGGACTCGCTGGGCCCTCCCCACCAGGGTCCGTGCGGAAGGTTGCATTTGGACCGGGAAAGAGATGTGAAGATGGTGAGCGTCCATCGTTCTCTGTCTCCGCAAGTTTCTCCTGTGGACACGCTCACCGGTCAGGCAGTGGACTCACCCGCGAGTACAAACGAGTGAAAGCAGAACAACAGGCAGCCCAAACCCGTTCCGTCTCATCAAGGAACACCCAGTGAAAGCAGATTTGCTGGTCTGTGAGGCACCATAAACAGTCAGTGTTGGGGTTACTGGAGCCAAGTTCAGGGCGTTCCAAAGCGGCCGTGGAGCAGCTTGGGCAACCCAGAGAGGCCCGTGAAGTCCTTTCTCAGCCTCTCGCTCAGCGCAGAGCGCGACCTGGGCCAGCTGCCAGGGCCGTGGGTCCAGCAGATTGCAAAGTGCATTTCAGTGCTTCTCCGGATTGGGGGAGGAAGATTCAGTTTTGTGACTACTTTTTCCTCTCCCTGACACCCCTCTGGCTGTGGAAAGCATTGCATTTTCTAATTTGCTTGCCAAAGAAAGATTGCTTTCCCATTTAACAGAGAGAGAAGGAAAGAGAACCTCTCACTTCACCACCCTCCACTCTGCATTTTATCAGCATCTATGTTTATTTTATTAAAACTTATGACCATCAAGTCGGCTCTGATTCATAGCGACCCCATAGGTCAAGGAGCCTGTAGCTCTTTTCCAGAGTAGACCACCTCACTTGTTTCCTGTGGAGCAGCTGGTGGTCAAACTGCTGTGTGGTTGGCAACCCCACCTGAAACCCACTCTACCTTTTATGAGGTTGATGTCCGCATGACCAAATTATTCTAAAAGCATGTGTACGTGGGCTTCAAAAAGTTTGTGGGGAAATGGGATTTTTTCCATGAACATTTTGAAGCCCCCTCGTATATATTTTAAGAGAAAATAGAGTGTGTGTGTGTGTGTGTGTGTGTGTGTGTGTTTCAATCACCTGATCTTCGTGTCGTTAATGGATGCAAACCAGCCCTTTTCATTTGAAGGATTTTTTACGTAGGCAGAAGTTTAAAGACAACGTCTAGCAACTTTCAAGTCTTCTACTTTAAAACTCTTAGGAGACATCAATCACATAAGGGGAAGAAAGAATACATAGATGTGTACCAAAAGTGGATCTTTGCCAGAAAAATGTGTTTTGTTTTTTGTCAGAAGAGTTTTTGAAAGAAAAGAGCGACCTGGCATCACCAAGGGGCAGTTTGGAGCTCTTCCTTCGTAAACACGCACTTCAATGTCAGGGGGCCTCTTTCTAGCAGGTGTGGTGGGCAGAGAATGTAGCTCCTGTTTCTGAAGCTTTCTGCTACACCGAGTTGGGGTTGCCTGGTAGGGGAGCAGCATGTTCTAGAAGCAAGAGTCCTTGAGAGGTGTTCCTGACTGTGAGCAAAACCATGCCACTCTGAACATGAAACTAACCACCGTGGCTATCTGGAGAAAGGTTCCGATGAGAGTCAGTGTGATCAAGCATAAGCCCTGCTTACATCAGTGGCAACCCTGTTATAAATGCTTGCCGTGTATGGCTTCCATGGTGAATTTGCTACCTGTGTTAGGGACTACCCCAATTTTATTTTCCTGGTGGATGACTGGGGCATTTTACATTTCTGAGCACTGCACACAGAGCATAATGGAAGGTCATGGTTATTACTTTTTTCCTAATCAGCGGTTTGAACCCACCATACCACTCTGGGCGAAAGATGGGGCAGGCAACTTCCATAAGGAGTACAGTCTTAAATGGTTTTTTAAGAGAGAGCGCATCTGGGCATAGGACAGCAGTTTAGGTTGTCCCAGTCCCTGCTCAATGCTTGTGTGCAGAGTAAAGGCGGGGGGTGTGGAATCCACAGCAGGAGGTGGAGGAGCACAGAGAATCTCCCCTAACCCCAACTTTAAGGTCAAGGGAGACTTCTGAACAGAAGGGTGTGCATGTGTGGGGTGGAGCAAGCACAAGGAATGGCCTGGTAGACGTGCAAGAAAGGTACCTTCAGGAAACCAAAAGAAGCTTCATCTGACGAAAGCCCAAACTTGAGAGAGGAGCTAGAAATTAAATTGGAAATGTAGGTTTGCGTTAGGCTTTTTCCTACGAGTAAATAGATGCCGTTGAAGAGTGACCAGCGGGAAGAGTGACCAGTGACCTTCCTGTTTGCTTAATGTCCATTTTAGGTTTCAGACTCCTATTGCACCCGATGTGGGGATTTTCCAACAGACCATAGGAGACAGCTTCGCCATCGCAATCGTTGGCTTTGCCGTGGCCTTTTCGGTTGCCAGTGTCTATTCTCTCAAATATGATTACCCCATCAATGGCAATCAGGCAAGTATGCAGCCGGCACAGGGTCTAATCAGGCCGCTGGAAGTCCTCTTGGGTGTCCCTATCTCGTCATGCCTCTCAAACCTCCCCCGCTTGTTCTCCCGCCAGGAGCTGATAGCTTTGGGGTTGAGTAACATACTCACTGGGTCCTTCCGAGGGTTTGCCTCCAGCACAGCGCTCTCCAGATCAGGGGTTCAGGAGAGCACCGGCGGCAAGACACAGGTACTGCTTGGGCTTTGCCACGGGGCCATCCCAGTCCCTGTACCTGGGGACCTGGGCAAGGGGAAATGACAGTTTTATAAAGAGACGCCTCCTCCTCCTCCTCCTCTTTCACAGATTGCCGGCCTTCTCAGTGCCATTATCGTATTGATTGTCATTGTTGCCATTGGGTTCCTGCTGGAACCACTACAGAAGGTAGCACATTTATTTATTTCATTGGGGGTGGGCTGCGGGGAAACACATCTCCCTCCTTTGGGTAATGAGCCAAGGATCCTGATTCTTAAACCCTGAAGACCATTTGCCCCTGGTCTGGTTGTCTCTGACTCAGGGCACCCCGGATGCAGCACCATGGAGCAGTGTTCCGTACGATTTTCCATGACTGGTTTATCAGAAGACCCCCAGGACTTTCTTCTGCGGTGTCCCTGAGCAGACCAGAACCTTCCAACTCTCAGTTAGCAGCCAGGCAGGCTAACAGTTTTCCTCACTCAGCAACTCCTTGAGCTCCAGAACACTTCATCGTCAATACCTGATGAGTCGAAACGATTTATTTTCCCTTTGGCAACATTTTGTGAATGTTAGGAATGCCGATGCCCAAAGTGCCTTATCTGCCTGCTCTTTTCGTGTGCGTGGCCCCACCGAGAAAGAATGTTTCCACAAGCAGGCATCTTGGCACTGTGGAGTTGACTGGGTGAAATGTTCCCCAAAGGTTGAGGCCACCACCTTCTTTCTCTGGTGCAGGGCACGGTGCTACCAGCTACACAGCCCGTGCTCAGGAGCACGCCCTCCGCTTCCCAGCTCTTGGTCTGACTCTGACCAACACTCTCAGCTCGCAGAAGAGGAGCAGGCCTCGCCCCCTCCCCTCACATTCCTCTGTCCATCTCTCCTCCACCGTAACATGTCGGAGCTAGTCTTAGGCTTTGTGGTATGTCTGCAGACCTCCAATGAAGGAAGCAGCCCAACAGCAGCTCCTGGGAAACTGAGGCCTTCCAGGAAACCAACCCATGAGTCAGTCCCAGCGCAAGGTGCCGCCGCACTGTCATGGGGTGGGATCAATCCACCAACTTCTCGGTGATGGCTTCAGCCCGGTAGTGCTTGGGAAGGCCTGCCTTCCTCCATCCCAACGCTGTGCATTGCCCCCAAAGCATGGGAGGCCCAGCCACGAACAAAGTCAGCCATGGGGACAGGCCAGAGTCCGGCCCAGCTCCCCAAGTGCCCGGGTTGGCCTCTGTTCACCAGAAAAAGGGTGTTTCCCAGGATAGGCATTGGGGCCCTTTAAAGGTCTCACTATCCACAGCCTTCACCTTTGCTTCTATGCGGTTGCTTTGGCTAACTTAAAGTGCCTCTGCTGTTTATGTTTTTCATAGTCCGTCCTGGCAGCTCTAGCCCTGGGAAATTTAAAGGGAATGCTGATGCAGTTTACGGAGATAGGAAGACTCTGGAAAAAGGATAAGTATGATTGTGTAAGTAGAGGCAATCTTACAGGGAGATACGTGGGGAGGTATTAAAAATTGCTGGTTAAAAAATGCACAAGAGTATGTGTGACCCAGTGAAGGCTCGCTCAGCTGTCTGTCACATGCAGTCTTCATTTGTCATCGTTGCTGGCAGTCCTTCAGCTGCGTACTTCCAATGATCATTCTCAGGGGGTTCCATTTAAAAAATGGGATACCTGTCAGTACCGAGCTCTCTGCGGTCCGCCCTCCAGTCTGTGCAGGCATTTGGCGTGGCACAGAGACGCTTGCTGGGAACGTGGGCATTGGCATTGTTTGTGACGGATCAGGGCCGTTTCCACAGAAGATGTGAAAAACTTGAATTCTAAGCATGCCTTTTTAGAGAAATGCTTTACAAAGGGCTCCCCACCCTTTTCCCCAGGCTGCCTCGCTAAGAGAGTCCGAGCCTAGAGCCCTATCATGGTCAAAGTCTGGGGCATAAAAACGCTGTGGGCACATCCTGCGGCAGTGAACAAGCCGGAAGTCACAGATTACACTTGGCGGATGCATTGCTCCCTTCGATGATCCCTAGAGATCAGAATGCCCACTGTCGCCAGCTCCCTTGTGATAGAGAGAATGCCGACACCAACCCCTCTGCCACCCAGTCAAGCCCGACTCACAGCAACCCTGGCGGAAAGTCCACCCCCATGCCCCTTTTTTTCAAAGCTGCACATCTTCATGGAAGCAGGCTGCAGGTTCTCTCTCTCACACACACACACAGAAACCGCCGTCAAGCACCAGGATTCTTTTTCTAGACATTGCCTCAGCCTCTGCTTAAACTAATGAGTCAAAAGGAAGAGTAGCAGGGACACCTGAGAAAAGGCAGGGGGGGGTGGGGGAGAAGGGCATGATTCCCAGAAACATCATCCCCACTACCGTACAACACATGGAGGAATCGCTACATCCATTCGTCTTGCTCTCAGGATGCCCCACAGCAACAAGAAAAGAAAACATCTGCAAGTGTCTCGCCTCGAGGTCGAGCAGTTCACCGGCCAGCCTTCACGCGGCCACTGGTCTGGACTGCGCCCTGGGACAGACTCAGTCACCTCTCTGGCTGGCTGGATGTGAATGGGCGCTGTGGGGCCCTGGGCATTGGCTCTGTCTCCACAGCTGGGAGTCGGAGACAGGTCTCTTCTCCAGGGCACTGTGCTGGCAGGCCCAAGATAAGGCTATTCAATGTGCTTCTGACCCCGGAAGGCCAGGCTTTCCCATCGCCCTGGACCTGAGCCACTGTGACTGTCACCCAAGGGATTGGCAGTGTGTGTGAGTGTGTGTGGTTTTCTCTTCAGTGCATCTGGATCGTGACCTTCATCTGTGCCGTTGTGCTGGGACTGGGTTTGGGCCTGGCAGCCAGCGTTGCCTTTCAGCTGCTCACCATCGTCTTCCGGACCCAATTGTGAGTGCCTCCTGCTGCCCCGCCTCTTCACAGGCTTTGGTCTGCCTGAGTCAAAGGGGATGGAGGTGGGGGGTGAGGGTGGGGGGTGGATTGTCACTGGCGACTGGGAAAGTCATTTGGGTGACAGCTTTCATCACATTGACCATGATAGTCCATCTCTCTGACCTCAAGGCCTAAATTGAAACGGAATGTCCTGGCTTTAGAAAACTGGACTGTTAGCAGGCCTGCTGTTGGTCTCCTTCGACACCAGTTCAAAGAAGTTATATGAGTCTTGGTGTCTGTTTGCCCCCCTGTCAACCAGAAGTCACGCTATCCAAAGAAAGCCTGATGTCTTTCTTTACCTTTGACCTGCTAAACATGAGAATGTATCTCTGCCTTAAAAGTGTGGAGTTGAAGTAGAGAAGTTTTCAAGAGTCCTTGTCCTAAGACCTCACAAAGAAAGAAAGAAAGAAAGAAAAAAAGAAAGAAAGAAAGAAAGAAAGCTGAGCCCCGGTGGCGTAGTGGTTGTGCGCGGAACTGCGGCCCACTGGGTTGGAGGTTCAAATCCAGCAGCAAGGCTGGGCCTCCTACTCCCACCACCAGAAGGCAGTGAGGCCCCCCCCCCAAAAAAAAGAAAGAAAGGAAGAGAAAGATGATAGGTAGATGGACAGACAAACAGAAATGTGCTAATCAACAAATAGATGCTTATTGTCACATGAACCCCCAAACCTGGCGACCTTATATACAACAGAACAAAACCTCGCCTGATCTTAATTTTTTTTAATCATCCTACTGGGGGATCTTACAGCTCTTATAACTATTGGCACATCAATTGTATCAAGCATATTTGTACATACATTGCCGTCATCATTTTCTTACTTTTTTAAATATAGTTTTGCTTATTTATTTACTTATTTTGATCATTTTGGGGGGGCTCATACAGCTCTTATTCATCCATTCATTCATCCACTATATGCCAACCACATTTGTACATTTGTTGCCATCATCATTCTCAAAGCATTTGCTTTCTAGTTAAGCCCTTTGTATCAGCTCATTTTTCCACTCCCTCCCCACTCCCCCCTTCCTCATGAATCCTTGATAATTTATAAATCATTATTATTTTATCATATCATATGTACACTGTCCGATGTCTCCCTTCACCGCCATCATCATTTTCTAAACAGTCACTTTCTATTTGAGTCCTTTGTATCAGCTCCTCTCTTTTCCCCTCCCTCCTCCTCTTTCCACCCTCATGCCCCCTTGATAAATGATGACTTATTATTTTCCTATCTCACATCAACCGCTGCCTCCCTTCCCCCACGTTTCTGTTGTTTGTCCTCTGACATTGCCCGATCTTGCATCAGTCTCCCAATGATAGGCTGCATGTCCCAGCCTATCATTGTAGCCATTCTGCTAATCTGTCTCACTGAGAGTCCCCCCTGCCCTCACTGGCCCTCTGTGCCACCAACCACGGTCCTCCTCCATGATTCATCTCTTTGAAGACAGGAAAATAGGCCAGTGCTCTGGGGGGATTCATTGGCTTTTCGTTCCCTAATTGTCAAATGTAGATCGCCGGGCCTTTCTTTCTAGTCTTTCTTCATCCGGAAGCTCTACTGACACCTGTCCCCTGTGAATGAGGCTACTGACATCAATGATGCCACCCTCCAAGTCACCCACAAGCCACCACAGCAGGACAAAGGGGCAGAAGATGGCTGGCCGCCTCCCTCGCCCCTCCTGTCTTCTTGCCCTCGGCTCTGCTCACTCACTGCACCCCAGAAGACACGTCTATGGAAGTGCTCCTGCATGCTGTTGTTCATTTTGAGTTGCATACCTCTCACTCCTAGGGACGCAGCAAACCCTGGGGCAGACTGAGTGCTCCCAGGCAAAAGCCATCTTCCTGCCCATGTTCTCCTCCAGATATTCACACCTGCCTTCCCTCCTCCACACAATCACACCTGCCTTCCCTTATCCAATCACACTTGCCTTCCCTTATCCAATCACACTTGCCTTCCCTCCTCCAGACAATCACACCTGCCTGCCCTCTTCCAGACAATCACACCTGCCTTCTCTTATCCAATCACCTGCCTTCCCTCCTCCAGACAATCACACCTGCCTTCCCTTATTCAATCACACTTGCCTTCCCTCCTCTAGTCAATCACACCTGCCTTCCCTCCTCCAGACAATCACACCTGCCTGCCCTCATTCAAACAACCACACCAAAGAGCGGTCATCCTCAGAGCCAAGATGGGAAATCCCCAGGGGTGTATTTGGTAAACAGGGCCGCAGGAGGGGCCAGGCAAGGTTTTAGGAGCTATGTGGAAAGACACAAGGACATTCATACAAGGTGCATGCCCTGCATGCCCTCCCCCGGCATGACCTCCCCAACCTTTCACATTGGAAGGCTGGGCCTCCTTCGGAGAGCTGGGAAATACATCAGGGTTAGCCTTACAGGCCTTCAAAGGCACAGCCATGATCCCCTTGGTGTTGGTTTTCTCCACAGTCCGAAATGCAGCAGCCTGGCTAATGTCGGCAGGAGCAACATCTATAAGAATAAAAAAGATTATGATGACGTAAGGATGATTTCTATGTCCCCCTTTGGACCAGCTAGCTAATGGGAATGGGAGTTTACTGGGGACATTCTCATCCTTTTTCCTCTCCCTTGCAGATGTATGAGCCAGAAGGAGTGAAAATCTTCAGATGTCCATCGCCCATCTATTTTGCAAACATTAATTTCTTTAAGCAGAAACTGATCGATGCTGTAAGGTTTGGACGTTGTGTGGGGGGGGGGGGGGGGGGGAGAGAGATCTTTGAAAGTCAGGGGAGAGATGTTGCTCTTTACCCTGCGGTCACCGGCTTCACAGATGTTGGTCAGGTCAGGGTATTGTCAGGGTTTTGGTGTTCCATGTCCCAAGCAGCTCAGACTAATCAGGAGTCTGCTGGTAGGTGGGAAATAAGTCTCTTCCTGTGAGGTTCAAGTTCAGAGTTGGCTTTTTACCAAATGCTGTTGCAACAATATGGGCAGAGTTTGGGGGTGCTGGCTTTCAAAGAATTAGTGAAATGAAGGCAGCAAGTACTAATCTTTTGATTACGCAACTTGACCCATCTTTATTGCTCATAAACTAAATAGCACATCCCTAAGAATGGTTGTTTTGAAAAAGAGGAAATAAGAGTGACTCCAAAATTTCATGCTAACATTATGAAAGCAAAGCATCCAATAGTAGTATAACTCTTAAAATTTTAATACAGTAGAAATTATACAGAAACAGGCTGACAATTAAATGCCATGGTTATCAGCAAAGAGAAAAGAGATAAAATAAACTTTCCTAAGAGTTGCAAAAATGCAAGCAGACGTCGAGTTGAAAATATAACGTAGATAGATAGTTTGCCAGTGAATGTTGGGCTGCACAGGGAGGGACTTTAGAAGGTTGATAACCGCACGTGAACCAAGCAGGTCATAATTCTGATACAACCCTCACCTAAACCACTTTAGAGATTGATCACAAAAAGGATGACTTTTCCTAACCCCTCAGCCCATCTGGTTAAAATGATTAGAATTGTGCGATACTCATAACAGAGCCTTCAGTCCCATGGTAACACAAGAAATGGCCTTTCAGATTGGCTTCAACCCCCTTCGGATTCTACGCAAGCGCAATAAAGCTCTGAAGAAAATCCGAAAGCTGCAGAAGAAAGGCCTGCTGCAAGTGACATCTGTGAGCTGCTCTGCCCCCCTGCTGTGCATGACAGCTCCCTTCCTGTCTAGCTCCAGGGGGTTGCTGTGCCTCCTTAGATGACATTCCATCAGGTGCCTCCTGTGCCATCGCATGCCCATGTTTCCAAATGGCGCCCTCGACAGTTCCCTGACAATTTGTATTCTCCCGGAAAGCGGGGGGGGCGGGGGGGCAATGAAAAACATCTACAACCCCATTGCTTGAACCAGCTTTGTTTGGGTCTGGGCTTTAGAAACTCACTGGTTGCCCTCGACCTATGCAATTTTCTTTTTTTCTTTTTTTTTTTTTTTTGGTATCACTGCCCTCTGGTGAGAGTTGAAGGCCCAGCCTTGCTCCTGGAGAGCTGCTGCTGGATTTGAATCACCAACCCAGTGGACTGCAGTCCCGCACACAACCACTACGCCACCGGGGCTCAGCCCGACATGCAATTTTCTTTCTTGGTCCCTCTCTCCTTCTACAGAAAGGCTTTGTCTGCACTGTGGATGAGGTGAAAGATTCTGATGAGGAGCTGGACAACAATCAGATAGAGGAACTGGACCAGCCGATCAACACCGCAGACCTGCCCTTCCAGATAGACTGGAATGGTGCTCTCCCACTCAACATCGTGGTCCCCAGAATCAGCCTCCACAGTCTCATTCTCGATTTCTCGGCAGTGTCATTTCTGGATGTCTCTTCCATGAGGGGCCTCAAAACGGTGATTTCTTTATTCTTGATGAAAACAACTGACCAGGGACTAAATATTTTTTAAATATTGTAGTTGTGGCAGGATGCGCCTTTAGATGCTATAAACTTAATTCGAAGGAGATTATTATCTTAATTATGTTGTGGGGGAAGGGGTTAGGGAGAAGGCAGGGTCTTCACCGAACTCTTTCAAATCGCATTTTCCATGGGACTGCATGTCATTTTGAAGCCCACCCTAGCTGTGATTCTAATGGGTATTGAACCTGGTGGTAGACAACAGACCTAGCATTCCTACTGAATTTCAGTTCTGTGATGTCTTCAAATTCTTATGGAAGTTGTATCTACACTAACCTGATATAGGAAAAAGCGGGAAAGGTCCACCTTCACTCATTATGAGCAGATGAAATTTCACTTGGCTATTCAACTATCTATATCCAAGTAAAAGAAGAGGAGGAGGAGGAAGGAGGAGAGAAAAAGAGCAGGAGAGAGAAGAGAGAATGAGGAGGAGAGAGGACGAGGAGAGGAGTGAGGAAGAAGAGGAGGAATGAGGAGGAGAGAGGAATGAGGAGGAAAAGAGATGAATGTGGAGGAAGTGGAGGGAGGAGAGGAGAATGAAGAGGAGAGAGAAGGGATGGATAAAAGAAGTAGATATATAAAAGAATTCATGTCTCACTTAAGTGACAAGCGCGGTTAGGAGAGTTGGGTTTTCTTTCCATAGCTCTGTTAACACCCTAAAAGAGTTTCCCAAAGAAATTCAGAGGTTAAGACCAGTTCTGAAATTCCACACTTGTTCCTCTTGTTTTATGCATTTCTACCAAAATTTCCCTAGGTAAAGAGTTAAACTAATACTGTTAAGGAGGGGTGACTCAATCCAAAATTATAAGATGGGATTCATTTGGTTTCCTTAAAGCATCTATTAGCATCACATCATTCTCACAACTGCTTACTTTTTTGTTGTTTATTTGAGCTGAAGAGGGGAAATACATGCCTACATGACCACCTCTCTCTCTCTCTCTCTCTCACATACACACACACACACACACACACACATACGCACGCATGCTCTCACACACATAAACACACACACTCACACACACTTATGTTTTGGTCCTAGCAGTCTAGCTCAAACAATAAAAATTTTGACATGTGTTTCTTTAAAGTCATAATTCTCGATTCAGTGCCTAGCAGAAGTTCTACAAGCTTACTGATAAGCATGGTGATGATGGTGATGAGGCATTAATGATCCTCTAACTTGTCCAACAGCGCAAGCTACTTTTTTATACTTGATATGACCTGATTGACATTTCTGCTGCTAGTTTCTTTTATCCTAGAGACCAAGAAAAAGAAACTCCGATACATTGATGCAAAACAGATTTTGTGGGGACAATGATAGTTTCTGAGTCATGGGTTTTGTTGTTGTTTTATTTTGTCTGTAAATCTCTTGTCTAGATCACCCTAAAGAGTTCCTACTTTAAAGATTAAATCAGTTTATTTGTGAGTTTGAGATCAAGCATTTTCCTATCATATTTCCCTCCAGAACTCAATTATTAAGAAGGGAGAGACAGAAACACATGGGGAGGGTATGGGATGGCAAAGCTACTTCGAGGGGATTGTGAGATGAAAAAAAATGTGTACGAATTGTGGAATGGAAAAGAGATGTGCTCTGTAAACCTCCACCTAGATCACAATGAAAAGTTTGGGAAAAACGTGGATTTTAGCATCTAACTGTGAAAGGGCTATTTCCTTTCCATTTCTTTGTCATAGAGCCTACCTTTTCGACTCTATTTGCACTGCTCAAAAAACCTAGCAAGAGCATACACACAAGCTATAATCACGATAGTTGACAATGTTTCTGACAAGTAAAACCATTCCCTAAGGAAGATGTACCTCCTTTTGAACAGATTTTGCAAGAATTTATCAGGATCCAGGTGGATGTGTATATCGTAGGAAGTGATGGTAAGTTATTTTACTTTTAAGTTCTGACAGTCATTTCAGGGTCACCCTCAACTCGAAATGTTTTGCTATTGTTAAGTACCGTGGAGACCTTCACCTCAACAGAAGGAAACTGCCAGTCCCGAGCCTTCCCCACTGCTGGTGTGTTTGGCCCATGGTGGCAACCGTCCTGCCAGTCCATCTCCTTGAGGACCTTCCTCTTTTGCTCAGTGCCTCCCCTTTACCAAGCTTGATGTTCTGCAGGCATGACCTCTCCTGTTACAATGTTCAAAATACATGAAATGAAGTCTTGTCATCCTTGCTTTTAAGGAACATTCTGGCTACACTTCTTCCAACACAGAGTTGTGTGTTCTTCTGGGAGCCCTCGTACTTTCAATAGTCTGTGCCCGAATGTACCCACTCTTCCATGGTCTTGCAGATTCCAGCTTCTACATGCATAGAAAGTGATGAAGAAGACCAGGGCTCAGGCACACCTTAGGCCTACAAGTAACATCTTTGCTCTTTAGCACTTTGAGGGGACCTTTGTCTGATGGAATACAGTATTTGATTTTTTGACTGCTGCTGGGCATTTTGATAAGAATTTAGGGGGAAAGGGGTGGACAAGGGCTGGAGGCTCATCCCTGCCCTCAAAAAGCTCAAAGAAAAAATGTCATTAAAAGAAAATATTTTTCCCCCACAAGAATTTTTGAAAGCCTCCTCATACTTTTCCTTTCAGTACCAGTGATACAGACAGATTCTATCTTCCTCAAGGCCCATTCTCATATCTAATTTATCTTTTGACCCTGTACATCCCCCAGCCCAGGCTGCAGATAGCAGACACACAGTGACCCTAGTTTGAGGCTTCCTCAACGATGATGGCACAGGTGAGGTGAACTGCCAGGTGAGATGTTTGCTGATGGAGTCTCTTAACTTTGGGGACATGGACGACAGATAAGTAACTAGCAAATAACAAGTGTGACAATCAAAAATCCAAGTGTATCTCTGGCCCATCCATATGTGTTCTATTTTGACAGAGTCCCAATTTTTTTAAAATCACTTTATTGGGGGCTTGTACAACTCTTATCACCGTCCCTCCATCCATTGTGCCAAGCACATTTCTACATCTGCTGCCATCATCATTCTCAAATCATTTGCTTTCTACTTGAGCCCTTGGTATCAGCTCCTCATTTGCCCCCTCCCTCCCCACCACCCCCTCCCTCATGAACACTCGATAATTTATAAATTATTATTTTGTCATATCTTACACTGTCCAACATCTCCCTTCACCCGCTTTTCTGTTGTCCATCCCCCAGAGAGGAGGTTATAGAGAGATCCTTGTCATCGGTTCCCGCTTTAGAGTCCCCATTTTTAATAACAAGTCGAACATGATGCTTCAAACAAATAAAAAGAGATTGACACACTAAATCCCTGACAGAGGAGGGATCCCCACCCCCTCTCAACCCCACCCACAGGAGCTCCTCCAGTTGCTCTCATTTGGACTGGCTCCTTTTCCTTGACCGGGACCTTCAATCCGTGTGCTTGTTCGAGAGACGCCCTTTGGCTCCAAAGAACCTGTACAGAGACACAGGAACTGGACGATTGCAGCCCCCAAAGACTTAACGCGAAATGGTTCTTTGTAAAAAGAAACGAACAGCCTCGGCCTCAGAGGGAAGTCGGCAGTCCGTTACTTCTGCTTACATGCTATTCTGCCTTTTCAGATGATTTCATTGAGAAGCTCACTCGGTGTGAATTTTTCGATGATGAAGTCAACGATTCCATATTTTTCTTAACCATCCATGATGCAGTTTTGCACATTTTGATGAAGAAAGATGGCAGTACTTCAAAATCCAGTCTCAGTCAGGTACGCGTGCTTCGGGAACTTGCATGTTTGAGCAGTCCTCTGGATTTCTTAAAATTCCCTTTATTATTCAACATAAATTAAAAAGAAAAAAGTGCGTGTTCTAACCCCACAATTCCACTCTGTTTACCTCAGGAAAAAGAAAAGAATTGTGACTTTACTGTCAATACTAACGGAGGCCTGCGTAATAGGGAATGTCGGGTAAGATTCATCAACGTCCTTTACCCACACCCTACAACAAAAGCCGCCTGGAAGTGCGAGGTCTCTTCCTGGGAATGTGCTGCAGGAAGCTCGGCTTGCCTCTCATGGGAACCAGGCCCTCAGGGACTTGGGGAGACAGCACTGAATGAGTACACACACACACACACACACACACACACACACACACACACAAACACATTTTTGCCTTGCAAACGACTTCAGCCCATCATCTTTTCTAGCTTATAATTATCCACGAAGCAGGCAAGGTATTGCTATTGTCATTTGCTGATGAATTGGAGACCGAGCTGAGAGGCCCATGTCCAGCTCCCTGGTCCACTGGAAGGCCTTAGCATGTCGGTCTCCTTCCCATCTGCCCCCTTCCCTACCAGAATGAGTGGCCAAGTCCTTCCTTACCCAGATTGCTATTCCAGTCGAGCACCCTCCAGGAGACTATTTCCTCCAGGAAGGCAATGCCTCTTCTTTGGAAGGAGTGGGATACAAGTCAAAATGGGCAGCTGCTATTGGCCAGCTCTGCAGTAGGCACCTTACATTCCACGCATCCTCTTCATCATTACAATAGCGTGCAAAGACAGCAACTTCATTTTGAAAACGAAGACAAAGAAGCACAGAGACTAATTTGCTTAAGATCACACACTAAGCAACATCAACAAGAGTTGAGCCAACATCTGTCTCCTCCCAAGACCTATGCTCCATCCATCTTCCTATGTCAAAGACTAATGAAGTGGGGGTCCTCATAACTGAGCCTCACAAACATCTCCCAAGTAGGGGGAGTGGCTGGTGGCATTTCATTGTTAGCTGCCTGAAAAGCCAAACTCACAGCTATCCATCCCAAACCAGAGGGTCCCTACAAATTGAGTAGAACACTTCCATAAGGTTTCTGAGGCAGCAGCCGAAATTTTGTTTCTATAGGAAGAGAGGCCTCCCAGGACCCCAGGCCACTATCCAGAGTGCTAAGCTGAGGCAGCTTAGATAAAAGACTTTCCAAATCATCACACACATTTGAGCAGAAAGAAGAGCCTTAGAAAGCCCCGTTCTGTTTCCCCCCTGCGGCCAGCCGCCATGGAAACCCAACTTTGCATGGCTCCCTGAGGAGCCTCTGGGCAGAAATGCTCTCTCCAGTCCATGGAAGGCAAAGCTGTCAAAGGTGGGGGCATAAAGCAAAACGGCATTTACATCTGGGGTCCCAGCAGAGCTTTAGGGTCAATTGCTTGAACAGAACTTGAAGTTCCCATGATTTTGTATCTGTTTCCTCATCTATTTTCTTTTAAAGAAATTTTAAACAACAGCCTTTTGCCTTAGAGGAAGATAAAAGGTGAGTCACCTCACACAGGCACTTGGAGTTCCTTGTATGGCCCTTGAAGCCAAGACAAAGAAAGAAAGTGCTACAACAGAGTGTATCCTTGTTTTGGTTATGTTAAATGAGCCCTTTGAAAGTCACTCAAACCACGACGTGTTTAAAATCATAGGAAGTGAGGTAACAAAGTGGCAAAAGAAGATATTCAGTTAATAAAAAGACAAAATATGACCAGAGACTAGTAAGTTCTGGCTCCCAATTCAATGGGTGACCAGATTTACTCTCTTTGAATACACAAGCGGATGACTGAAAAAGAGGTACAAGGTAACCAATATTTTACCTTTTCATTTGGTCTCCTTCCAGGTACCTGTGGAAACACAGTTCTAAGCAACAGACAATTCCGAGCGCTCTTCATCTGACCACCATAGAAAGAACTTTGTCTCCAGAGAAGTTATTGATATGTTCATACATTGTATGAAGAATATTTTTATTTCACGGAATTATGTTTCAAACTTTGGAACGAGATTGTTCTAGTGGGGTGTATTTTTTTTCACATATCTAGTCTAAAATTATGTAAATACTCTTCACTTTAATCTTGTAGATTTACTAAAGAGAGGTGGAATTTTATGTAGGTGTATTTTTGTAGATTTCTAGCCAACTCACTACCTTCATGCCTGCTGCGCCCTGGACTCATGCCACTGCCGCCCATCTTGTCATGTGTACAGTTCTTATGAAGACAACTTCATTAAAAAAATGTCGTACAGCATATGTGTCCTGTTTCACCGCATTTCTTGTTTGTGAAACTCTCTGAAAGCATGCTTCAGGAGCTTCTCCCAACAAATCTGCAATGAGACGGCCTGACCCAAATCTGCAATATTCCTCACTCCAGCTTCTTGAAGTGGCCAATCTTGAGCCACGATCCCTCAAGTGCTGTCTGTAACTAGCTTTAGGTTCACATATTTAATCTCTCCCCCTCTCCAGATGAAACTTGGGAAGACCAATGGAGTATAGGAAGCCTGGTGTTGTAGTGGATCATGCGCTGATCTGTTGTTAATCACAAGGTCAACAGCTCGAAACAACCAGCTGCTCCACGGGAGAAAGATGAGGCTACTTCTGTAAAAAATTAGTCTTGGAAACCCACAGGGGCATCCTACCCTTCCTGATGGGGTTGCTCAGAGGCAGAATCAACTCAATGGTAGTACTTGGTTTTTCTTTTTTAATCATTTTATTGAGGGCTCATACAACTCATCACAATTCATACATACATACATCGTGTCAAGCACATTTATACATTTGTTGCCATCATCCATTTTCAAAACAGCTTCTGAGTCCTTGGTATCAGCTCATTCCCCCCTTCCCCACCCTTTCAACCCCTTGATAATTCATGTTTTACATCCACTTTTCTGTTGTCTGTCCCCCAGGAGGGGGGCTATATGTAGTTCATTGTATTAGTTCCCCTTTCTCCTGGTATTGTTAGTCTCATTATTGGTCCTGAGGGGTTCCTCAGTCCTGGATTCCCCATTTCCAGGTCCTATCTGAACCAGTGTACATGCTCTGGTCTAGCTGGATTTATAAGGTAGAATTGGGGTCATGATAGTAGGGAGGGGGTGCATTAAAGAACTAGAGGAAAAGTGTATGTTTCATCGGTGCTACACTGGACCCTGAATGGCTAGTCTTCTCCCCGCCACCATTCTATAAGGGGATATCCCATGTGAGTTTGGCTTTCCATGGAGCTATAAAATCAAAAGGCAAGAAGGTGAGCAGTGAATAAAGGAGAAACAAGATGGGTACACCATGTTTGGATACTTTGGGAAGCAAACCCATGTTAGGAGAAAATACACTTTTTCCCTTCGCTATTTTGTCACTCCAGAGTAGCAGCGCAGCAGCTCCTCCGTGTCACCAGAGAGAGTCAGTGGACAAAGGGTTCTGCTGTTCTGGCAGTATATTCTTTGCTTCGTGTTAATCACAAATGGAACATAGCACCAACAGAAAATGATTCAATACCATATTGTGAACATTATTTATTAAGGAGTGTATGCATGGGGTAGGGGCACAACAAAAACCTGTCCTGTCTTAGACAACACCCCACACCCCAAACCTTTATTGCCATAGAACCCTCTATCTTGCGTGTCTATTAGGAGGGACAGTCTATAAACCAAATGCAGAAAGGAAAAATAAGAGACATATTGAAAAATCTTCATGAAGAACTAGGGCAGTGTTTTCCCCAGTGGCCGACACTGCCACCTGCGGGCGGGATTGCAACACACACACACAGCTACACGGTTTGCTTCCGAGTTCGCCTCTTGGGACTGACCCTGGGGCCGCAGCCATGGGCTCCAGCACAGGCAGCGCTGGAAAGTGTCATTCTAGCATGCGTGCATAGGCTTGCTAAGGGTCGGTGCCCGTCGGTACAGTTGGGGCTGGATTATAGGCTACCACACACAAGGCTTCAATCGCCAGAGGAATGCCAAATCGGTTTTGTTATTTCTTCTTTTTCCTTCTGGAAAGGGGCAGGTCAATTAAGTAAAGGAACCTAGAAAGTGTGCGAATCAGCCCTTTTTGTAACAGTGTTTCTTGCAACTTTTTGAATTGTGGCCACCTTACAGTTTCAGGCAGCCTATCGACTTTGGGAGGATGTGGAAATAACGCATACATTTACACAGAAGATTCTTTAACTCTCAGTGGACAGCTCTTCCTCTATTATAAAAGGCAGAGGGTGGAAATGGAACACGAGTCTAGTGAATTGATCCATTTGGCTTTAGCAGTCTTATGTAATACTATCACTGATGCCTGCGCTTTCCCCAAAGTACCGCTCTCCATTGTTGTCACCAAGCAAAACAGCATGAAACAGGAATAAGCACTCCAACTCCTATGCCCACATCAGCATCCACGCAGCCATTTCAGAGGCTCACGGAGCCTTGCCCCTCAACAGGTCCCCTACCCCACCCACCCCTGATGCCTGCAGGGCAACAGAAACACAGGGTGGGCCTGCTTTCCCCTTGCAGCCAATGCTGGAAATATACTAGGATAAAAACTGTTTATCTTTTTTTAAAAAAATCCTGCATCTCTGATTTAGGAAGAAAGTAAGAGAATGTCTTGGAAGATAAAAATAAAGCTTACAGAACCCAGAGCAGGGCTGACAGGGAAATGATACTCAACGGTACAACTGGGAGACAGGCTGGGAGGAGATTGCTCACTATGAATGCATAGCACTGGGGTCATTTTACTCTTAAAAAATCGTGTTCTAGTCATTCCTGAAAAATGCGACACATGCCCTTGCTTAAATACCCTAAGTTGGCAATCACAAATGCAATGCTTTACACTCGTCTGATCCTACCCAATGTGAACAAGAATATCAGCATTATTTCATAAATTGTGTCATCTCCACATGGGCATCAACATATGTCCCCTCTGCAGATGACAAGTCCACCTTCCTGGATTCTCTATGCCTCACCTATGAACTGTCAGGGAATCGGACTGACTCGCCTTTAAAATACAAGGGGGTTTTCAGCATCTGTGAGCAGAGGCAAAAGGCAATGGGATTTCCCCATGAGCCTTTTTAAGCCCCTTCACCTATCTAGCATGCACCTAGTTCTCAAAACAGCTTGTAAGAGGTACCATGATTATTCCTCTCCCCCCCAGCTTTTTTTCTTCAGGAAAGCAATATGCATCAAAGGTTGAGGACAATTATCACTGTCACAATGGTGGTTGTAAGGGGGTGTGAATTCCATTCAGGGCAGGGGTTCTCTACCTTCCTCAAGCCGCCACCCTTTCATACAGTCCCTCATGGTGTTGTGACCCCCAACCATCAAATTACTCTCACTGCTACTTCATCACTGTCATTTTAACCCTCCCATTAGAAAGGGTCATTCAACCCCCAAAGGGGTCGTGACCCACAGGTTGAGGTAACACTGAACTAAACCGTGTAACGCCAAAACTCATGCTTTTAATTATTAATATTACTTTCCAAAAGAAATTGAAGTCTGTCTAGATACTGATCTGCTTCTGTTTCGCTCTTAAAGTTCCTGGAGCTTACTAAACTACACCCGGGAACAGGACAGCTATTATCCAAATTTGTTCCACCACCACCACTAGGAACTGTTTAGCATTCTACAATATACCCAGAAGAGTTATTAGCAAATAGATTACTGCTCTGATACAAAATATAACACTTCACTTTGTGTTTTTTATCTCGGTGTTGCTGAGTGTTTTCAAATGTAATTGTTTTTCCCCCTTAGGAAAAGATATTTAAGAATTGAGGCAAGAAAGTCAGCTAGTGCCTTGGTTTGTGTTCCCACACCTAACCCAGGTGTTTCACTTTACAGTCACCCCTTTGTGACCCATTAAGTGATCCATCCAGCAGGTCTTGCTCAGAACCACACAACAGCTTCCCCTGCCCATCAGAATGGGGTCAAAATCCTTCTAACAGTTCCCACGGCCTTCTGTGATCTCCCTACTCCGCTCCTTACCTCTGAAAGGTTACTATTCTTGCTCATTCCTCAGAAGTCCTGTTCTTCATACATGCCAAGCATAGGCCAAAGTTTTTGTACCAGCTGAGCCATCAGGTCAGAAAGGATGACTTGTTACCAACACGACTCTCATCAACTTCAACTTTGTTCAATTGACACTGGTCAAACGTAGCCTTTCCTGGGCACTATATAAAATGACACACCTTGCCATTTTATTGCAACTGTAACATATGACATAAATTTAATGTTCATTGATGGTCTCTTGAGAATGGTGCATCATTAAGTGCTTAGAACATCTTCACACAAGTAGTTGACTTTTATGAATGTTAACCTTTTTTCTCAGAATAGTGAGGTGTGTATTTGCATGATGCATGATGTCACTATATTTTGAAATGTACATTTTTTCCCTTGGTTTCTGGACCACAAAATAAACAGATTACAATACCAAACCAGTAAAAAATAAATATACTTCCAATCAGAAGACTCTTTGAATATGAATGTGTCAATCGTCCATTAACATCACTATATAAACCTGTTGGCGAATTTACTTGAGAAGTTTTTTTGTTTTTGTTTTTGGTAGGGTTTTCCATGTACCTAGGATAGGGCTATCTCAAAAGGTTGAACGAAACTACTTCAGTTCTTTAGAAAAAAGTTTTATGCAGTCTAGCATGTAGTCACTTATTTTAAACTTTATATTCAAATACTTTTTCCATTTATCTTTCAGAGTACCTAATTAGAACTTACACAACAGTTTTGAATAAAGTTTTTAAACGGCAATAGGGAAATAGAGTACTGTTTCTTTTGGTCTTGACACTGGATCCATCTACAACTACTGCATTACACTCTGAACAAATACGCCAAAACAAAACACTCAACTTGAGGGTTGTAATATTCAAGTCGGAAATGTAATTTTCCTGTAGAGGGTTGAAGCAACATAAATATGGAAAAGTCTGTGTTGTCCCAAGTGTCACCATTGGTAAAAATTCATTTAGGCAAAAATAGTATTTATGCTTCCATTTTATTGTTTTTAAGAATTAAACTGCCACCTCAGTAGTCTTAAGAGCAATATAATGAAACATACATACATTGAATTTAGACTTCTGTCCACCATAACTTCAAAGGCTTCCCTGAAATAAGATTGGAATTCACATCGTTTTCCTTAGAAACTCTAACAGTAATTTTGTTATCCTTCTACCCACCCACCCTCATTCAAACAAAAACTGATCAATTCAAGTCTAATACCATTTTAAACTTTTGTCTGCTATGACACATTCACCTGATATGTATCCCTGCATAACATATATTTCTCAAACCTAACGGGAAACAAACTGTCATTTTAAAAAGCCTGTCTCTTGAAACGTGGGCTTTTATCATGATACAGGGTTTCTTGTCTAATACATCAGGTGCTAAGGGGTTCCACACCACTTGCAGCCCCCAACTGAATTTCAAAATCACCAGAGAGCTCTTCATGGTGGAGGGTCTCTTGGGTGAATTTCGCTACTTCCTTATTTCATGACACAAAGCTAGTACTGGGTTTCCAGCAGTACTGTTTTAACAGCTCCGAAACAGGGGCACAGGGGAGACTCCTCTCTGCACCAGTCTGAGTACCCACAGTCACATGACGGTGCATTCCCACTACCATCTCACACTGTCTCACTCCCATGCTAATAGCTAGAACTCACGAGAAATATTGCATTAACATTGGACTCTCGAGTTGTTAGGTAGGGAAAACCACTTTTTAAAAAGTGAATTGGTTATGTTGGGATGACCATAGCTACTATTCCTAACAGCTCTAAGCTCAGAGAGGGATGCCTTTGCATCTGATGCCTCAAGACGGGGGTTTGCTTTGCCTGTACCCGACACAGGAAAATGGTCAATTAGCAATCAGGTGATCCTTGGCCAAAAAAGAACTCTCTAAATGTATACACTACAAACTATCTAATAAATGAAAGCTGCATCCTATACATTTCATGTTTGTGTTATGCACCATTTTAGGAGGGGGGAAAAAAACCTTCACAGGGGTTTAGTCAAAGGATATATAATAATATCCCAAGAGTACCAATTTATACATGAGTTCTGTATAAACCGTTAAGTGGTTACCTTAGCTGGACTATTAAAAAGTCCCTGAAATGCAAAAGCTGACTCTAAAGGCACCATATAAAGCACTGAAATTCACAATTTAGTCAGAACTTTTCTCCAATGCAAAGTCACCTGGTAGTCTTCACCACCAATAGCGTCATTCGAAAACATTCCTAGTTTAGACTGCTCCAACCAAACTTTAGGAAATCATAATTTTAAGTTTTCAAGTGAAAGGAAAAATCCCGTATCATACAGTAATGAGACCTGAGCAAATGCAAGTTTGTGATTACAGGAATGTCTTTCATTAATACGCCAAATCCTCCATGCTATTTTCATTTTAGTTAAAACCCAACAAACAAGAGGCCGCCTTAGCACAGGGTCAAGTTCGACCACGAGGAGAGGGATCGTCTCAAGTCTCTTCAGTCGGTTTGGCTTTTAACAATGAGCAGAGCAGGGCACACTGCACCCAGATACCATTTAAACAGCTAACATGTTACTTAGGATTAATATGGGTGATGAATCAAGCCAGTCCATCCTTTCAGGAGCAAACCAGAATGAAAGCAGCATCCCCAACCAACTTGGAGCTTACAGACTCAGGTACTTTGTATTCTTCCAAATATTCAGTAATGACCTTTAATGTCGCAAACAGAAATGCATCTTGGTACCAGAATCCTTAGGTATTTTGGTGTTCCTGAGGCTGCCCAGAAATGAAAAGGCTTCCAAGCACAGTGTAACCTATGCTTCCCACACCTTATTCTTCCAGTGCCTACAATGTGAAATCTTTTTCTGCCATTAGACTGCCTGCCTTCTAGTTTCATTGTAACTTTGAGAAATTAGTGGTAAATAAAATGTAAGGTTTTAAAAAAACAGTATGTGGCTGCACTTAAATTCACATAAAAATAGCATTTTTACAACCATATTGAAATTTAATCCATTTACACAGGTTAACAAAATGTATCACAAGGAAAACTAAAGATTGGGTTTAACAAAAGCAATGCTTCTGAAAGTGGAACAATGAAAAAAAAATGCTCCCCCCCCCCCCCCGGAAATAATATTACAACTGGTCACCTCTGGTTCAATTTACCACACTAAGAGAATAAAAGTTGTTAAAACATAGCTGTACTCAACTGAGCCACTTATCTGCACTACAGTATTGTACGTGAAATCGGGCCCCAGGTCAAGTTTTAAAGCCATCTTGAGAACAAAGACCCTACAGTATTTCATAGCCCCCTCTGTAAGAGGTGTTTTTCCTTCCCCAAACAGTCAAAGCTTAATGAAAAGATGACTATATATAAGTTGGTTTTCCCCCCTCATCACCTCTTCAGTTCACAAAGGTGTGATCACTGGTAATAAGGCCTGTATCTTGTCTGGTCTGGATGGTGAGGTCCAGGCAGTGGGGTCTGAGAAGGCGGACCCTGCATTCGTGGAGGCGGCGGCGGCCCTCTTGGTGCAGGCCAGATGCCAGGACTCATTCCCCCTGGCTGTGTAAATGGAGGGCTCAAAGTTCCTTGATCTTCAGTGAACTGGGGTAGAGAGTTAGGGTTGTAATGGTGAGGAGGGGGTGCAGTGACAGGTGGACCACCATGCTGAGGTGGGGGAGGTCCTGGAGGAGGATGATTCATATAAGGTGGCATCTGGGCAATAATATGTCCAGGGGGAGGGGTTATTGGTGGTGGAGCAGAGGTCATTGGTGGAGGTGGAGCTTGGCTGTAAACCAAGTGCGGAGTACCTGCAGCCTGGGGAGGATGGGGTATTGGATGGCTTATTGGTGGTGGAGGAGGTGGGGGTGGTGCGTAATGTTGCTGTGGAGGCAGAATATGATGCGGGTGTGATACCACTGGTTGGGCCTGATATTCAGGATGATGGTGAGCAGGTGCTGGGCCAGGAGGTGGCGGTTCTCTAGCACCTGAACTTGAGTCATCCTGAATAGGGACTGTTATTAAATTGCTGTGTTTTCTTGTGGAGATACGAAAGGTTTCCTGACTGACCGATCGAGGTGGAGGTGGAGCCATGGACAATTCTGCAGGAGGTGCACGGAGATCCTCGTGTGGCGGATTATAGTGCTCGTGGGGCACGTGCTGCAGAGGCGGCGGCGGCATCAGGATGTGCTGCTTTGGTGGAATATGGCTCATATGATGCTTCTCTGGAGGCATTATAAAGCGGTCAGGAATTTCAGCTGGTGGTGGGGCAATAGGAGGATGGACGTTTTCAAGTGAAGCACGAGTAACAGGCTTGCCAGCTCTCATGTGGCGATGGTTGATGTGTGCCTGTAAGTCTCTCTGAGACAAATATGTTCTCTTGCACCCTTGCACAATGCTACACATGAAGAGAGAACCTCGCGTACACTGCTCAATTCGCTGCACAGGGTCACTACAACTAAATTAGAAGGGAGAAAACACCGGGATTTACTCAAAACAGAACACAGAAATAATACACTTCATCTCAAAGACACAACTACTTTTAAACCGTTAACAGTGCAAAATACAGAAGTTCACAGCTGAAAATATTTACTGTGAGTACATCTTTAATCCTCATTTCCTCACGTACTATAAACATCAGCATTTCTATCAACCTCAAATTTCGCTACAGAAATAAACAACACAGACTTATCAAATAGTACATTTTAAAAAAAGACTTTTTAAAGTCTCTTCCTAAGACCCATGATCTAATCTGTTTTCTCAAATAATTCTGTGTTACCTCCATCTGCATAAAACCTAGGAAGGGCAAGTCAGGCAGCCTACAATCATAGAATTCGGAGTTGCACGCTATATTTAATGAACTGCATGTATTTGGTGTGCAACACTATTAAGTGAAAAACACTAGATAGAAGGTACTGTATGAAATACAAAGATGATCAAGATCATAATAACAGTAAGGGTTCTTAATAAACATTTTAAATTCAAACCTTGACTAGTAAGAAGCCTTTAAACTCAATCTTTCTCAATTTTCTAACAGGTTTACTACTAGAATATATTCCACCTTCCTACTTTCTAAGAAGTGAGCCCTAAATTTAAGTTATCCTTCCTTGATGACTCAATATAAAGTTATACGACTTCATATTTCACTATGTGTAATCCATTCGAGTCTCCTTCATATAGTGGCAAGAGGCCTCAACTGTAAAACCAGACAAGCTGGGTCTAGGTTTGGCACAATCCTCACTTTTTAATTCTGATTCACGGTTAAGTCAAGAACCACGATCGTTTTAATAGGATGTGGTATCGTTTCTTTCGGGTGATACTTTAGAACAATAGTATACAATATTTAAAATCAGTGTTGCCATGGCTGCTGTTGGGGAGTTTTTTGGCTTTTTTCATTTCCTGATTTGGGGCTGGCAATTCAGATATACTGATGATTTAAAGCAGATATGGGGTCACATCAAAAAAGTGCTTACTTCAATTATATATACTGTCTTGAAAATAAGATTTCCTCTACGTATGAACATTAGAGCACTACATAAAAAGAGCAAGATCTTTCAGTGCCCTCTGCATAGTATTTTCACATCAAAAATCTATCTCAAATCCATTATCCCACTGAAATAATCAAGTTCACTATATAAAGTTAATGTGCACTGCGTCAGAAAATAAGTTATTATTTGTTTCTGGCTAAGAGCAAGTGCAGAAAATTAGTCATTAAAAAAACACTGAAGGGGCTGAGCCCCGGTGGCATAGTGGTTGAGTGTGAGACTGCGGCCCATTGGCTTGGCAGTTCAAATCCAGCAGTAGCAAGGCTGGGCCTCCCACTCCCACCAGAGAGCGGTGATGCCAAAAAATAAAAAAAAACTGAAAATAAGTGAATATGTACTTTTAATTTCATAACACATCTGAATGATAATTCTAGGGGGGGGGGCGAGTATTCATTATACTCACAATATAGATTTTTAAAGAATTTTTTAATTTAAAAAATTTTATCAGAATGTTACTTTAAAAGGGTATTTCAATACATCAAGAAAATTTGTTGTTAGAAAAAGAGACGAGAAAATCAGTTGCTAGGAGTCACTACCATTGAGTCAGCTCCAATTTATAACCACTCTATGGTTAATGAGCTGTCAATAAATCATCCCTTTCTTGTCCACTGAGGCCAACTTTCCTATGCCACAAAAAGGAACCATTCCTGACAATCTCCCACAGAGCAGGTCATAAGGAATCTAGTTAGCTTACAGCTGTTCAAAAAAAAAAAAAAAATCTCTCCCAAAACTTCTCTCAAGCCCTACCAGGGGTGCCAAATTCATATTAAAATGTTCTAATTCTTTCTGGATCCTGCAAGAGCATTCCAAAAAGGACTGGGTATGAACCAAAAACCTCAAGCTCAAGCTCTTCAGGACTTGGCTGACTCTATACCAGATGGTGTTTTAAGATTCTCAAGATGTAATAATCAGATTAAAAGGTAAAAAATAACAGCTTACATTTACAGTGTTTACTATATGCTGGGTAATGTGTGTGTGTGTGTGTGTGTGTGTGTGTGTGAGAGAGAGAGAGAGAGAGAGAGATTTCAATTTGAGAGAGAGAGAGAGAGAGAGAGAGAGAGAGATTTCAATTTGGAAAATCCATGTATACCTATCTAGAATGCTTCTGCAGGATCCAGAACAAACTAGCCTTCTCTATGGAGTTGTTGGGTACAGTGGCTAAGCACTCACCTGACCTGCTAGCCACTCCACAGAAGATAAAACAGTGTCTACACAGGTACAGCCTCCGAAAGCCTCTGGGACAATTCTACTCGATGCAACAGTCCGCTTTTATAAAGGTACAGCCTTGGGCACCCCACGGGCCAAATAACGTCAGAACTGACTCGACAGCAGTAGGTCTGTATGCTTATTAACTCATTTAATCCTATTTTTAACCTTGAGGGCCATTATCATTACCGCATTTTCACGATCAAGAAACCAAATGTCACATAGATAATAAAGAGTTTTTACTCTTAATCACCCTTTTAGTGTCGTGTCAAAAAAATAAAATAATTGTTGTGGGTGGTACCACAATCATGATAAATAAATTTTGGCATTTTGACCAATCTGAGGAAACTTGTCGTGGCTACCTTGCTCTCTGTCTCTAGGAGAATGTGACAGGAAAATGGGCACTGCTTACACATTTGATATCTTGTCGCTAGTTCACATCAGATTACAAATCACTGTTGCAGGAACTTTATCAATTAACAATGTAGTAATGATCTTACCCTGGACACATCTTATCTCCCTTTTTTTCATGTAAAATAGCACAGTCATAGCAAAACACATGTTTGCATGGAATCTATAAACAGAAACATATCAGTTAATCATAATAGAACCTAAAATTTTCCCAAAAGAAGTAATTCCAAGTATACTGACTTACACATAGAAGACCCTTGAGAACTTAATGAAATTGCATTATCCATAAATCAACACTTACTAAATACTAATGCTATAATAGAAATGGTTAAGCTCTTTTAGTCATAAAGACCTCTGAAGCTCTGCTGAAAAGTTTCGGCCTTTTTTTACCCAAAATGTACATTTGCATAGTGTTTCCGAAGTGTAAATCTAAAAATTTTATCCGTATTGTGCCCAGGTTAAAAGTTTGAGAAAGATTTCTCTGTGTTTTATCTTACTTGGTTTCTTCTGAAATTATTCGAAGCAGACAAGTAGCAAATATCTCCTATTTATTTTCAGTAGCACTTTAATCCTACGGTTCTTAAGCTAATGAACCCCAAAAAAGAAAAAAAAAGCAGAACACAGTAAAATGTTAAAACAGCATTAAGTGCTACATTCCAGCTGACTTCTTTCCTACGATATATAAAGAAAAAAAAATAGCTCGCATAATCCCCACTCGACCATTCACAGATATTACTACTGAGTTCATTTTTTTTCAAACATAAATCTGAAACTCTCTCCTTGAGAAAGGAAAAAATCTTACTGTAAAACTACAGTTAAACCATAAAAATTGACAAAGCCCAGTGAATGAGTCCATTCCCACCCTTGGCAACCCCCCGCAGCAGAACAGAACTGGCCCGTTGGGGTCCACACGTGCTCCTCACAGAAGCAGCCCCCTCATCTTTCTCCCAGAGGTGTTAGTTCCTTTGAATCACCACCAAAGAGGTTAGCAGTGTAATGCTTAAGCCCCTGCACTACCAACGCTCCTAAAAATTACTGCTATGATTATACAAAATATTTTGTAATCATTATAGTTCCAATTCCAATACATATTATCCAGCTTTTATGTCAAAAGTTATGGACTTCAAAAGGAAAAAACATGCTTTTCCTTAATAAATTAAAAGTATTAAATGTAAGCTAATAATTATCTAGCAGGCCAAAGAAATTGCTTTGATTTGAGAACGAGTGCTGTTATTTTACAAGCCATCTCTTAGCTATTTTCTTTCTTTTTTTTTTTTTTTTTGGCATCACTGCCCTCTGGTGGTCGTGGGAGCTACCCAGCCTTGCTCCCGGAAAGCTGCTGCTGGATTTGAACCACCAAGCCAATGGTCCGCAATCCCGCACTCAACCACTACGCCACCGGGGCTCAGCCAGCTATTTTCAACTTACTTCCAAAAAAGCCAGAGAGGGCCTATCTCTGGCTTGTGGAGTTGGTAGGAAAATCAACTCACTGGCCCAATGATAAAGTTATCTACTGAAATTTCAGAATCTCCCCTTAAAGCAAACGCTTGCATTTACAAAAGCAAAATTTAATAGAGTTACACTTACCATTCGCCCATAGATTTTAATAGGCAACCCACATTTGTCACAGAAATGAACTGGTGTATCATCCTTTTCACCTAAGATGTTTATCTGTAGAAATGAGTTAAAATTTCCTTTAAGTGCAACTATAATTTACATAACAAAGTGGTCAGTATTTGATAAAAGCTGTTGAAACAAGTAGAAATATGGTTTCTTGGTATTACCCATACATAGTCCTCCACCATTAGCTATAGAGCCATTGGCTGTTTGTTTTAAAGTAGTCATAATTGGCAGCTGATTTCATTTTTTACTCAAATTATTTTTAAGAAGTAGAAAGAGAACACTAGTAAACAAATTGTGTGCTGAAAATCACAGCTCTAACAAAAGTTCATACAAGATCTTCTTTATGTACTCTACACATTGTTCTAAAAAGTATTAATTTTTACAGTTATACCTGAAAGTCCCAAAACAGGGGACCAGAAAGTCTTCGCTGGTTGCCAAAGTGCTCTCCCCCTTTACAGTCATACCGTTCCTCTTCATTGTAATCAAATCCTTCTGAGAAAAGAAAGCGTTCCTCATTAACTTTCCAAATCTCAAACTACATTACGGAGGTAAAACAGCTCTATTCACTGAAAAGTCCACTTGATTCCCTTTAAAACTCTTCCGAGAACAAGTACTCAAGACTCATTTAAAACATCAATTCAGAACTGAGAACACTGCAGGACAGAGACTGGCAATCACTCAACACATGGACCAGTGGTAGAGGCTCCCAGCCAAAGGTTCTTCTACCAACTGACCATGATACCTCTCATATAAGATGCTACTACTGGACTGAACCCCAGTGGTGTAAGTGGTTGCGTGCGGGGGGGGGGGGGGGCGGCCCGTGGGCTCGGCGGTTCAAATCCAGTGGCAGCTCTCAGGAGCAGCACTGGGTAGTGCCCACGACCACCAGAGGCAGTGATGCCCCGTCCCCCACCCCCCACCCCCAAAAAAAGGTACTACTACTTACCATCATATGTGCTGTACAAATTTTGAAAGTGGTTACCATTTTTTCTATTTAAAAAAATGTGAAAGCTTGCTTTCTTGTGGCTTTTATGCTGTTATTGTTTTTCTTTATGGGAGTGTGTGTTTTCTGTTTAGTTACTGATTAGCTTATGGCTATGAATGCAGTCGGTATTATAGAGCTGTGGTTTTGCCATATTATAACCACCAAAGTAAATCCCATGGACAGGCAAATGGAGGCTGGGCTCCTACTTAACTCTGGTCTCAATTCAAGAACAGTTAGTTCTAATGACATGGCCCAGCTTGAAACTCCCTTCACAAGAGATAAGGGTGCTATAGCCAAGTGTGGTGAAGAAAGTAGGTAGTGCCTGGCTATCAAGTGGCAAAGTGTCTGGGATCTGAAAGACTTGTATTCAACCAGCAGCCATCTAAGGGAGAAGTAAGTCTACATGGAAGAAGCAAACCAGCCTGTGTGATACAAAGATGACAATTACAAAATTTAAATATGGTAAAGGAAAAAGTATCAGAAGAAGGCTATGGAGGACAATGGGAGCCCCAAATCCATCTGCAGAGTATTTATCTGGTCAGAGAGAGTCACTGGCAGATCCGCACTAACCACAGGCAAGAGTCTTGAAGAGCCTTGTTTTCAGGCAGAGACCCTGACATCTTGATGAGGCTGAATCAAACTCAGTACTAGTCTAGATGACCTCCCTAGAGACTCAACCTGGAGTGGTTCTGGATGCAAGTATCTCTTAGTTGTTCCATGAGAGAAATTTCTTCCCTGGTTTCTAGAAGGTTGATGAAGGTCTTTTCTTATTTTTTTTCCTTATCATCTTATTTTGATTTTGATTGTTATTGTTTCTCTTGGGTTCCCACTTTGGGACCTATAGGAGTAGTGAATGCAGAGTGCTAATAACAGATACAGAGGCTGACAGGGCATGCAGGGGTGAGGAGTGGGTGAGAGACAAAGAAGGTGGATGGTAGTAATGGAAAAATGAAGACGGGGGAGGGAGTCACTAGAACTGACTGCACAAAGGCAATTTAACTGGGAGTAGGGGGTGTAAAATTGATAGAGTAATGATCATACAATTCTCCTTGATATGACTGAACGATTGAACTGTACGCTACGTAAATGATGTGTGAATTAAACTTAAAAAAAAAAAAAAAGGAGTTGGCACCAAATTGACAGCAGTTAGTTTGGTTAGCTTTTATCCTTTTCTTTTTTTTTGGGGGGGGGGGGCGCGGCATCACTTCCCTCTGGTGGTCGTGGGAGCTACCCAGTGCTGCTCCTGAGAGCAGCCGCTGGATTTGAACCACCAAGCCCGCGGGCCACAGTACCGCACTCAACCACTTACACCACCGGGGCTCAGCCCTTTAGTTTGCTTTTTGTATTGCATATGAATCTGTAATTATCACAAAGTAAACGGCATTCTTAGGGAAAACGCTGAAAGAACTGAGGTTTTTATTTTGTTTGCTTATCACCAGAACAGAGTGTTAAACTGGACACTCTGTCTCCCATGTACTGGCTGATGGTTTCAAACCGCTGACCTGATGCTTAGCATCCCAACATAACTACCAGGCCCCCAGAACTCCCACTGAATACTCCGACTGGGTACTAAACAAATCATAGTTGAATTAAAAATAAACTTTTTAAAGGTGGTCTCAAGCTGCCAGTCGTTTTAATACAGAAGAATGAAACAAAAATATTAGATTGTCTTTTTATGACCGATTAAAGCAGGTGTCTTCGTCAGTCCCCAAATGAGCCCAATTTTAGAAACAACAACATACCAATACCTAGTTGATTCTTTCAATTAAAACCTTTCACTGGTTTACCATCCAGAGCCTAGAGCTGTATCAGATTCACACGCATCTTCTACCACACGACATACACATTAATATCACCTAACATAAGGCAACGCTAAGATCAAATAAGGTCGATTTCCCTGGCCCACTTTAAAAAGTTGCCGGCAATCCTACCTCATACAAAACAAGAAACCAGGAGCAGTCTGATGGGAATTCAAGATAGAATCCAATTACCCAGTCAAGCTGAGGAGACCAATCAAGCCCTCCAAGGTCCCAAGCTTCTCACAGCTCTTGGCCCAAGAGCTGGTAGATGACTCGAAGCACACGCGTTTGAACTTTGCCCACATGATTAAGTGACAGCATCTGAGTACAGATAGCTACAAGAGCAAGCCAAAAAGCACTGCTATAAGGGTTCTACTTCATACATGCATGATTTTTCTAAATAAAACAAGCTTAAGGATGCCTCTGTGACTAGCAGATGACTGTAGAAAAGGTCTCTCAATACACTTCTTAGTCTCGTTCCAAAAAACAAAACAAAACCCCTATTGCCATTAAATCTATTCCAACTCACAGTTATGCTTTATAAGGAGTCTGAGTGTATAAATCTTTATGGGAATAGGCAGTCTCATCTTTCTCTCAGGAAGCAGCTGGTGGGTTTGAACTGCTGACCTCAGAATTAGCAGTCTAATATGCTCACCTGACAGTGCCACCAGAAGCAGGAAGGGTGAATCTCTGGATCATCGAGAAGTAAGAGCCACCAGTGGAAGGCATGCAAGATACCTGTCTGAAGTGGCGATGGCAACAGCAAGGAGACAGAAGAGCAGCAATGGGACTATGAAGCAGCGAGGCAAAGACGGCAGCCTTCCTGGCACACAGATGGGCAAAGGAGCACATGACCACGAGGCTAAGGACCACAGCCGAGGCTGCTGGCTGCGGGGTTGCTATAGGCCAATGACCATATCCTTATGTATTCTAACCCTGGCTTGAGGTAACCTGTTACCTTTCCAAGGAAACCCCCAGGATGCTGAGTATGGTCTGTGGGGTCTGTGTGGCCACTGAGGTGGATCATCAAACCCAACAGAGGAACGCCATGGCAAGGGAACAGAAAGACAAATGGCAGACATGTCTGACCCTCTACCGTAGGCAGTCAGCTTTGGGCTGGTGCAGCGCTGGACTGTGCTCTTTCATATAGGCCAGAGGAGGTCAGACGCGGTGTCTACCTTTTCTCAGCCCCCTAGGAGGTATTTTTACAAACATTCTGCTAATTAAAATGTCCAGCAGCAGGTAGAGAATCTGAGGGAGGGGCGCTTCTTGGGGAACTGTGTGGCATTCGATCACACAATCTGACTGGCTGGAGGAGAGCAGCCACAGGAGACACTGATGTGAGCCAGCACAGGGTGCTCTAACATGGCTTTACAGAAACAGCTCGACATGGTCTGCAAACCAGAGATCAGCCTATGCTGCAAGATGAGATGGGGAAAACTGTCTAACAAGGAAGGGCTCTTCAAGAAAGTTATGAAATCTGGAAATCACAAAGGGAAAGAATGGACATCTAACTCACAGAACCATCTCCCTAAAAAAATGTGTATACAAAATTCAAAAACTATGGGCATGGGGGTATTAATGCTGTGTCTTCCTGTAGAACTGTTTGGATCTTCTAAAAAAAAAACTAATGGATAATGTTCTTTTCTTTTCTTTTTTAATTTATTTTGTTTTCCCTAACCATAACCCTATCCCTAACCCTAAAGGGCAATGTTATTTTCAACAACAAAAGACATTTAGCCAAAAATATCCCTAGAGAGAGAGAAGCGTACACATGCAAAAAGGAGAGGTCTGGGGGTAGGTTTGTGAGCCATCTTCGCAGTCACTAAGAATACTGACTAAAGTCTACCCGGCATTGTGGCAAGGGAGAGGGACTGATGACTTTTATGCCATACCATGTTTACAGTTGATATGCACAAACACATTTGTATCTATCTTGTCCAATACAGAATTATAAATCTATTTAAGAAGGAATAAACAAACTTGGTAAAAGGTGAATTCTTACATACAGATGCTTGATTTTAGATTTAAAAGTAGTTGATGCACCCCTCTGTACACTTAACTACGGTAAATGTCTGTGATGCTTTTGTCTTCTGTATAAATATTATTTATTTAGCGTAGATATTAAAGAGAATTTTCTGGGGGGAAAATGAGAGGTCAAACAAAAAGATGAACAGAGGATCTAATAAATATGTTTTTTAAAACAGTACTCAAGATAAGACCACATGAGCTATTTGGTGGCATCTCATTCAAAACAAAGGCTGCAGGACCTGTTAAACAAATTACCTTCATCACCAGTGGACGTCTTTGCTGGCATCCTGGTTACAGTCCTTGTCGTTCGAGGTACAGTTTTGGCTTTGTTCACCGCTTGCTTGGAGATGAGCTTTATAGGAATTCGTCTGCGCACATCAAGACCACCCAAAGATCCAGAACTATTAGTGCCTTGTAACTCATTATCTGTGTAAAAAACAAACAACAGGGTTGTCATTTCTTTTAGCTTTGCTTTTGTTAAGATTATTCTGCCTTAAGTAGGAAAGTAACATACCGTATATACTGAGTGGTTCAACATATTTTTAATGCAATTTTTGTGGTAGAATTAGGTGCCACGGCTTATATTTCGGTCAACTTATACTCAAGTTTATAGGTACATAACATTATCAGGAACTAATGATCTACACTCTGATTATAAATGTTATAATTATTCAAGTTTAACTATTGACTTTCTTCATATTGGAGAAACCCTTAAAGCAATGATTCTTTACACTTTTAAAAGCCAGAACCCTTTAAGAAACTAATGAGTTGTAGACTCTTCCCTTGGCTAGATGAACCAAATTTGCTATTTTATTTAATAAGAGTTTATAGATGTATCAACCCCTCATGAATCCAAGACATAAATTTCTGTCTTAAAGAAACTACAAAGGTTTTTAAGAATAACAGTGAGGAGGAAAAGAAAAAATGATCTTTTTATCTTCAAGGATAGTCAGAGAGCTTCTAAAGAAGCAAGGATGACAAAACTGTGTCTCATGCCATATATACCCATGAATAAGGGGAGTTTTTTCAGCACATTTTTAATGCAGTTTTTGTGGTAAAATTAGGTGCCTCAGCTGATATTCGGGTCGGCTTATACTCGAGAATATACGGTACTTTGAACATGCTATGGTATCAGGAGGGAACAATCCCTGGAAAAGGACATCACGGTCAGTAAAGTGGAGGGTCAGGAATAAAGAGGGCCTTCAACAAGATGGACTGACATAAGGGCTGAGATGATGGCCAGAAAAACAGTAACCACTGTGAGGATCACGCCAGACCAGACAGTGTTTCATCCTGTTGCATGAGTCAAACGTGATTCATGGGCTCCTAAAAACAACAATCTCTGTCTGTTTCTCGAGCACATAAAGTCAGCAGTCAATAAATATGCTGCACTGAATGCACATCAGCACAGGCAACACAACTGCAAGTGCAGAAAGTGACCATGGCAAAATTAAATGGCATTAGTTTTCAGGAAGGATATTACCCCCTTACTTGTTACATAGCTTTTCTAAAAAGTATACAATGTACTATAAATTAAACCTTTTACTCTTGAAAATATGCAGATAGCGGGCTGTCCATTCTAGAGATACACATGTAACCAAGTGACTCTTTTCAACATTATAATAAAAAGTTAGTTCCATTACATTCAATTATTCTAGACAATTTATGCTTTCTAGTTCCTAAAACTTCCTGATTATGTATCATGAAATAGACTATTAATTCATTCTGTGAATAGCATGATTTCATAAATGTACTCCATTTAAAAGCTAAATAGCTACTTTTCCTCAAATATATGAAGATATTACAATATAGAAAATATTTAACTCAGGTATGTGAAAACATTATAACAGAAATGGTTCAAATCTCCCTTAAGACAAAATAGAAAATGCGAATCACTTTTAATTATTACCAAGTTTTCTGCATGGCTGGTTATTGAGCAAGGGTAGTGTCTACACCCAGAGAAATAACTGTGCTCAAAACTCAGGGCCAGACTGAAATAAAATCTGTAAACCCTCGTTTGGAAGTAGTAAGTTAGTACTATGTAAACCCTCGTTTGGAAGTGGTAAACTAGTACTAAAGAACCCCAACAAAAACAAACAAACCCAATACCATCCAATAAATTTCAATTCCTAGCCACACTCTATAGTTTCTGAGGCTGTCGATCTTTATGGGATCAGAGCCTCCTGTGTCTGTGTGTCTGTCTGTCTCTCTCTTGAAGCAGCTGATCAGTTCGAACTGTCAACCTTGAAGTTAGTAGTTCAATGCTTACCCAAGAGTGTCACTGGGACTCCTTAATTTTTACAGACACATGTAAAATCCACGTTCATTTCTGAATAATATATGGAACAAAATTCAAAACAGGTTCTTCATGATTAACTTAAAATGTTTTGACACCTACTTCCTACCATTTTATAATAACTGATCTGGGCTGAGCCCTGGTGGCGTAGTGGTTGAGTGTGAGACTGCAGCCCACAGGGTTGACTGTTCAAATCCAGCAGCAGCTCTCCAGGAGTAAGGCTGGGCTTCCTACTCCCACCAGGGCAGTGATGCCACAAAAAATTAATTAATTAGTTAGTTAATTAATTTAAAAAGAAGTGGATAGCTAAAAAAAAAATCTTTGTTAGAATAATGCCAACCAACTTGATTCACTTGTAACAACAATTCATTAATAGTCTAACAAGTTGACAAAGATATTTCCTCTGATTACCCTCTTGTTGCTTATGCCTGTAACAGTATTTAGATGCAACGTAATACGCAAAACATAGAAATGGCAGTACAACTTTCCTGCTCAAAAGCCATGTCATTTCCTAACACTGTTTTAAGAAGAAGGGTGAAACGATGAGCAGGCAGTGCTGTCCTTCAGCTATCCAAGGGACTCCGGGAACTCTCTCTGTCTGTGAGTGCTAATTACCCCCCACGCCATGCTACAGGGTCTTCTCACACGGCCCGGGCGGCTGCTGCTTGCACCTTAGCCTAGCACTAGTGTGGAGAACCAGCGGCCTCGAGCACCTTAGCTTGCCTCAGACTCCAAAAGCCAACGTCACTGCCTGCAATTTAACGCCGGCTCGCAGCTAACCCTCAAGGACACAGGAGAACTGCCCCTATGTAAATTTCATCTTGCTTCCAAAGAGAGGCTGGTGGGTTCAAATCTTATAATCAACACACAGTCTGAGACAAAATCCACTCTCTGGGATAGTTCTAGGGAGCCTTTGGCTTCACAAAGAATCTGGACATACCCATGGTACATGTCATGCAAATTGACACCATAAAGTACAATTTCCTTTTGAATCTACTAACTAAACATATAAAGTCCAGAAAACGGTCTGTTACTCTGAACAAGATCCCCACGTTTCACCTCTACACAACTGTACAAACATCGGCATTCCTTAGAGCCTGGTTCTAGAACCTCTTCTCTACTTGTTTTCTAGTATCACACATATCCCCATGCCTAAAAATATTACTGTTAAGGTAATGATTTTCGAATATAAGGGATCTTTTAAAAGTTCATGGAAAAATCCCATGGATTTCAATTCCATTTCCCACAACATTTTGAAGTCTCTCATTTATTTTGCCTCATCACCAACAATGTGCCTCAAATTGTCTCTTTGATCGCTCATCTCCTCTTGGGCCGTTGTTAGAATGGTGCCCCCCCCAAATATGCCCACTTGACTGGATCATGCTTCTCAGCGGCCTAGCAGCTAAGTGATGGTCTGATCAGCTCACAATCCTGATGCCACAAGAGGAGAGATCCCCTGGGGTGAGGCCCCCTCCCCCCACGCATCATCTTTTATCTCACAAAAAGTAAAAGGAGAAGGCAATAGATGGGGGGGGAGGGGGGGGCAGACCATGAGGAAGGAAGAGGAAGAAGCCGAATGCATCAGAGGAAACTGATGCCAAGACACAAGGAGCTGTCCAATGATACCAGGCCTGAAGATGCTGAAAGGAGACAAGGACCTTCCCCTAAGCCAAGACAGCAGAAAGCCTTTCCCTACAACTCACGGGTGCCCTGGATTTGGACTCCTAGCCTCTTCAATTGTAGGAGAATAAATCTGTTGGTTAGGCCACCCATTTGTGCTATGTCTGTTTCAGCATCACTAGATATACAGAAATGTCACCTTGTATGTCTCACTCTACACCCATCTAAGTAGTCTGAAAACAAATGCCTGGGCCCAAATTTCCAAGCTCCATCTTCCCAAATGTTTTTCTTCAACTTAATAATAGACACTATTATCTAGCCACCACTTTAACCAGAAACCCAGGCATTTCTCCCTCTTCAAATTCCTCCACACCACCAGCGTTGATCCTGAGTGTTACCTTCCTAACAGCTACCAACTACACCACTCCCCCATCGTCACTAAATCGTCACTCTTCCAGTCCACTACAACCTCCTCTTAAATTGTCTATCTGCTACTGTCCATGGCTCCCAATTTTAATCCATTTGACATTAAACAGCCTGTTACACCTTTGAAAGAAATGATGTTCCTCCTTTACCTATTGAATTGCTCCACAAAAAATCAAAAACTGACTGACTCGGGAAGCCAGAACTCACTGCCTTTGTGTTGAGGCTTATAGGAGAATGGCATCCCCTTTGGGCATTTACTTGCACTCCTTAAAGAGCTTATAACATTGCCAACTGCTGAAAACCAGGGAGAGGCCTGCCTATGGGTATGGTAGAGAAAAAACTGTTCTGATTGGACAGTATCTTAAGCATTTGTCTCCTGCATTGCTATCTCTGCAACTTCCCTAATAAACTCTGTCATCATGTGCAAAAAAAAAAAAAAAAAAAAATTAAAACCAAACTCATTGCTCAAATCACTTCCAACTTGTAGGGACCTGAAAAATAGAACAGAACTGTTCCTTAGGGTGTCAGAGACACTGCATCTCTACAGACCTAGGCCGCCTCCTCCCTCTCTCACCAAACAGCTGGTGCACTTGAACTGCGCAGCCCAAGCACTGCTCGAGCCACCAGGGCTCCTTAGATGGCTACCTGGTGCACTGAAAATAAGAGTCAAATATTTACTGTGGTTTTCAAGGTCCTGCATGACCTAACTCCTGCCCTCCTGTCCAATTTCATCCTGTGGCTCTTTCCTGCTAGCCAACGAGCCTTCTCTTTATGTTTTTATAAATCGTTTTATTGGGGGCTCATACAACTCCCCTCATGATCCATACAGACATCAATTGTGTGCAGACCACATTTGCACACTTGTTGCCATCATCACTCTCAAAACATCCTCCCTCCACTTAGGTCCCCAGTACCAGCTCCCCTTATTTCCCTTCCTTCCCCTCGCCCTCCCCATGAACTCTTAATAATTTACAAATTGCCATTACTTTTTTTTTGGGGGGGGGAGGGGACATCACTGCCTCTGGTGGTCGTGGGCGCTACCCAGTGCTGCTCCTGAGAGCCGCCGCTGGATTTGAACCGCAAAGCCCGCGGGCCGCAGTCCCGCACTCAACCACTGACGCCACTGCGGCTCAGCCCCGCCATTACTTTTTCATATGGTACACTGTCCAATGTTTCCTGAACCTCAGAACCCTTGAATTTATTGTAAGAATTTCTCTCATCTATCAGCTTTGAGCTTTCCACTCTTCACCAACACATCGCCCATCCACCTTTTACAAAACATACAAGTTGTAGCCATCTTCAGTGGTTTTTCAAAGCGTGACTAACTTCTCCAATAGAATGTACAGTCACCTCCACGAGGTGCTACTCTCCTGTTGGCCAACACGAGGACTAAAATTGGGCACTGCAGTGTGTTATACTTGGGTTATTGCGGGCATACATCCCAATTACTGTCTGGACAGGAAAAAGTCGTTTTCCTGTGATATGACTAACGTAAGTGCATGGGCCCCCTTCTAACCGGCAGCACACTTCAATATCTGCAACCCACGAAAAGCAGAAGCCAAAGCATACACATACACACAACCAAGGGGTGGAGCCAGTCTTACTTGGAGAAAGGATGCGAAAGCCTTGCTTTTTACGCTCTCCTTAGTCAACCTTCCCAAATGACCAATGAGGACCTCAGCCAAAGCGCGGGACAAGCTCTGGGCTGAGAGAAGCTGCTCCGAGGATGAATTCCAAACGCTAGCATCCGAGTCCTCTCTCCGCGTCTCGCCCAAAGAAGCGGAGAGGCAAGAAGGACACAAAGCGACCACCGCGGCTCCCGCCCAGAGCCAAGGGCGACAGCCGGTCATCTCCGACCCGCTCTCGCACGTCCACTTCTTCCAAGCGGAGCGGAGAGCGCCGCGAGAATTCCCCCGCGGACACTGGAATCGAGCCGCCAATCGGCACCACGCGGGACGGAGTGCCCGGCATGGGCGAGTGGGAAAGCCCGCGCTGCCCGTCGCCCCGGCTCGGCGCCCGAGGAGAACCCGAGGGGCGGCTTCTGCCGGCACTCAGGCTGGAGCTGCCGCACCGGAGGGTAGGCCGGGAAGCGGCAGGGCCCCGGCGGCTACGCAGAGAGGGCAGAGAGATTTCTTTCTCGCCGCCGCAACCAAATGCTTTGGGGCGAGCGTAACCCCCCTGTGCCCGCTGGGCGACCGGTCCCAGGCCGGCCGAGGGGGCATGGAACCGGGACCCCCATTGCCTCCGCCTCCTTACCAGTGTGATCCATGATTCGGCTCGCAGAGCACAGTGGGAGCGGAAGTCGGCCGCGCCGGAGTCGCAGGGGGCGCGTGCGCACTGCCTGCCGGAGCCCGGAAGGCGGAAGTGCGACCGCGACGCCTGGTTCAGTCCTCCGGGGAGGACGGCTCCTTTTTCTCTCCTCGCTACCCCCACTCCGACGAGGAAGTCAAGCATAGTTCGGGCAGGGGGAGGAAGAGCGAGTGCGCGAGAGTGTGCTTATAAGTTTCAAGAGAAAGTGGCCCAAGGAGACCTGTGACCACAGGGAAGGCGGGTGCGGTGGCAGCCGCCGCCACGATCCCCGGGCTGGCTAGGTGGGCTCACGCGCCTGCGGAACGTGGCCTTGTGGGACTTGTAGTGCCCGGGCCCCTGGAACGGGCCCACTGCGCAGGCTTAGCCGTTGGGCTGGCCCCACCCCGGCGGGTGGAGTAACGGTTTAGAAGCCCCCAGGGTCTCAGCGCTCCGTCTCCTCGGGCGCCGGGGAAAGTGGGACGACGGCGCCCCGCCCGGAGGGAGGTTGCCCCGGGGATACCCGAGCCGTTCGGCGCGCCGGGCCCGAGGACCAGACTGTCGCTTGTTGTCTCGGTTTGGCTTTGTCGCAACGCGCCACCGAGACCCGGGGTAGAGCGCACTTGTGTGTGCCCAGGTTCCCACCGCTCTAAGTTTCTCACAGTTGGGACACATGGACATAATGCTTGACAACCTCGCACTCGCTAGGGGAAACGCCCGTGGCGCGAGGCTGCCCAGGAACCGCAGCGGCACCGGCGAACGCCGCGCGGCCGCCTCGGGTGCCCGGGGACGCCCCGCCCGAACGGGCAGCCGGGAGGGCCCCCGCGATGGATGGGGCCAGGCGCGGGGGAGGGCTTGGCGGGAAGGGAAAGGCGCAAGGGGGAAGGCCTGCAACGACCGAGCGAGAGTTATCACGATAGGCGGTACCTAGTTCCAGTTCTTGGTCCCACGGGTTTGGGGTTGCGGCTGCTTTCATCTTCCTCAGCCCAAACAAAAGGAAAGTGCCCCGAGGTGGCGGTGCCCGGGACCCCCGGCGCAGTCTTCACCCCTCGGACTCGGCTCATTTGTGTTCCCTCCGCTCGCCGCCGCTTTGACACTTGGTGCACTCGGAGGAGTAGAAAGGAGCACAATTAGTGACAAACACAAGCTCGGGAATCAGGGGATTTGAGTCCTATTCTGGTCGTCCCTCGGTGACGACATCGTTACCTTGTGCTGTTCACGCTTTCAGTGCCGGAGTTCCAGGATCAAGAACTGGGGGATTGACATCTAGGAGCAGCGTTTTCTCCGAACGGAACTCGGAAGAAAGTGTGGGCAGCAGGGTGTAGTTTCTGCATGGTTATGCAATGTTGGCTTTGAATAATACTTGGATGCGCACACCGTTTTATTCGGCGATGCTTTTGCTAGGATCTTTTTAAGAATCTCTCACGGTTATCCGCAACGTTCCTTAGGTCCATGCACGACTAAGGACATGGGTGACTCAAAAGCACAGCTGCTTTTGTGACAATAAAAGTACCGTGTTATCAAATGGCTTTCAAGGTGCTTGCAGTTCCTGGGACTGTTTACCGGGGGGGGGGGGGGGGACGAAAGGAGGCTTAAAATCTCTTCCGTGCTTTGTACCCCCATTCTCTGCTGACATGGCCCAACACTTGTCGCCAAGTGGAAGTCTAAAAGAGTCATTTTCAACAAGGAAGTGCTTTTATGTCTTTTGGTTTCGTACCATTATTTAGCTTGCTAGCGAAGTTTCGGATCAATGTAAACCCAAGTTCAGGAAGCCATGATTGGGCATAGAATGTTTTCCTTAGGCAGATGTGCTGATTATTTTTCATGTTAGCTGATATGAATATTTGAGAACTTGAGCTATCGTTTCAAACTGTATCTTAGACACTTCAATCCGTGAGTCAAAAGTTTCGACAGCACTTTATGGCCCATCTCTTTATGAAAATTAATTTACTGAGGGGGGACTCACTATTTTAGATTTCCTTGCAGCTAAAATGTTAAATGTTTATTGCATTATTTTATTTTATTCGTGGTATCTGTTACTTTCAGGCATTGCCTCAATATCTCTGCTCCAGATCCATTTCCTCCTGACCTGTAGTTGCCTTGATTTTCCTACAGCAGCAGTGTGACAGATTGGTTTCTGCTCTGTGTCTGAACTAAGTGGAACTGTACAAAGATTTACATTTTATTACTGCCCCCTTGTATTCATTTCTTATTACCACTGTGCTGTCATCAGTCAGTTTCTTTATTGAAAACCGATGTTATATTTATTTAAATAGAACAATACTCGTCTGATGTTTACACAATGAAAAGCCATAGTCCTAGGCGATCTGAAGCACTGAAGGTGCGCATTTTCATCCTTCCGACAGGCAATTTCTTGGCCTCTGACTAGTAAGCTAGTGTTATTCAAAGCTAATGTTCCTATGACATTTTATCTGCAACAGCAAGCTATGAGTAACCAGGAATTAGAGAGCATGTTTTTCTAAGAGCTTATTTCAGACTCCCCACTACAATCTATCCAGCAAGTCAAACTCATTGCCATAAAGTTACTGTAGCTCTGAGAAAACTAATGGGTGGAGTAGCCTGTGGGTATTCATCGACACAGTTCATTGCCTGCTCCCAGGAGCAGCTAGTCTACCTCAGCACTAACCAGTTACTTGTCTCTCCACAAGTCAATTCCAAATCATGGCACCCATGGAGAGTAGAAAACCACACATTAACAAGGGCTGATTCTTCACAAGTGGATCACAATTTTCTTCCGAGGCATCTCTTGATGTACTTGAACCTGCAGCTTTTCAGTTTGCATCTGAGTGCATCCATCTTTTGCACCCACCCCCATCCCAGGGACTGCCCCTAGTACTAGTTCAGGGTAATGGCCTCCATCTGGCTGGTCTTTTAAGCTGTATCATAGGGCTGTAGTAAGAGTGCTGAAAAACACAAAACTGGCAGCACCAAGGCTAAAGCACTTGGCTGCTAAGTGAAAAAGCTGGTGGTTGTAAAGCTGACTGCCACCTCGCAGGGGCGATGGAATAGCCTGCTGTCCTGTCAGGTTGCTTAGAGTCCAAATCCGCTCGTTGGTTGTGGTTTAGGGCTTTACAAGGCAAGGGCTGTATAAATAAGGGCACCTAGTCTCAAGAGACTAGCATTTTATACATAGAATTCTGTTCAAAGTGTTTAGAAAGAGCGTAGTCCTACTACAGTCAGAAGCAATCATTAGAACTGAGGGAAGTTAGGTAGACTTTCCTGCCTGAAAAAGATTTAAACTGAGCCTGGATGAATTAATAGAATTTAGAAAAGTGGAGAGCAATGAAATCGTTATAGAAAATGGGGACAAGCAAGGGCATAAACATGAGAATTATTTTAAACTTAGTCACTCAATCATATGAAGACTTGTGCAATTGTCACCACAACCAATTCCAGACATTTTCCACTCTTACTTGTAAGCTCCCCATTTCTCCCCAGGTTCCCCTTCCATGTCCTTAGATAATTAGACAGCTACCGTCTCTGTAGATTTACTTATCCTGGATTTCATATGCAGAAGACCATACAAAATAGAAGCAGAAAGCAAATAAAAACCCAACAACAACAAAACAAGAAAGCCTCAATTTAAAAGAAAAAATATTAAAAACTGAACAACTTTAAAATAGATCAAAAGGGAGATCAAATGATAAGGCATTACATTTTAATATAACTACATCTGCCATAATCGACTTTCGAATATGCTGATAGCAAGACTATTCACATCCCTGGACTGGGGTCAGAGTGCATTCACCTGAGGCTTAATCCATGTGAGGATTCTGTGATAGTTTTATTGTGCCAATTAGGCCAATAGGATCAGGCCCAACCTGATCCCTCCTTGTGGGTGTGGCCTTCTCGAGGACACTGAGAACCCTCTCTGCTTCACATTCCTGACGACAAGCCTCATAGAACCACACTGACCACGAAAGCCCTGCGATGCTTTCACCACCACTGTATCCACAAGATTGTCTACGCACAGGCCTGTCATCTTCCTGCATTTGGCATCATTGCATTTGTTTGAGTCTGATATCAAATTTATGGACTTGATCTGGACTAGGCTGGGATGGTTTCTTAATATACAATTTCTCTTTGATATAAAACTGTTAAGTGGTATAAAACACTTAAGTGATTGGACACTACACAAATAATGGGGGTTCAAGAGAACAAAACTTAATAACATTCATTCACAGCATCATGCCTACCAGACTAATATATAAACATGAGAATTGTTATGGCTTATATAAAGACCAGTGATCAGCTTGATTTGTACTCTTGATCTGTGTTTAAAGTGATGGCTAAGGTTATGTCTCAACTTGACCGAGCTATGATTCTCAGTATTTTGGTAGCAATAAAATGATGCAATTTGGTGGTTATGTAAAATAAATCATCTGCCATGATATAATCAGCCAATGCATTGTAAGAGGAGTTTCCTTGGGAGAGTGGTCAGTATCATAAGAATCACAGATATCTTCAAAAGTCTTCTGTTTGCTCTGGGTCCTGCATCTGGCTTGTCATCATCTGACCTCTGGTTCTTGAAATCCATCGGTCTTTCAAGTACGTGAGTGAGTAGCCCTCTGACCAGCTGATCTTGAATTCATTAGTCCTTGAAACTATGTGTACCTAGAGAAGCCTATTGCCTAAGCCAGACTTAGGCTTGCTCTAACTATGTAAACTGTTTCCTTCAGATAAAAATCACTCTCTCTTGCTTTCATTACAGAAAACAGCCTAAAATGGAGAGTTCTAAAAATTTTCAAGGTTAGGATTGCAGAGAACCTTAAAAAAAAGTAAAATCTCAGTATTACTGCCAAAAAATGGAGCATATAGGGGAAATGGGGCCCCAATAACAATAAACACATGAATAAAGAAAATGTCCTAAAGCTGATTGTTGATTGTAGAGATGATTCAATATGTTTAAACCATTCAGTTGTATGTCAGCAAAACTGTTCTAAAGTTTTTAAGTAAAGTAGTACAGCCAAACTCAAGATGCTTAATTCATAACATAGCCCAGCAAGATTTATTCAAAAACAATGAGCAAGTTTTCAAAAAAAAATACTCTCTAGGACAATTGAGCAAGAAGCCAGAGACCTCTTTGATGGTCAGTATGCCAGCCAGCAAATATGAATGGACTGTTAGAGAAGATCTGATTGAGATAAATTATGTCGACTACATAACAGTGATTGCCATGCAAAAGTTGTGGGGAATGGTAATTGGAAAATATGGTCTTGGTGATAGAAACAAAGCTGGATACATGTGATATCCATATATTTGGAAGATAGCTGTTGGCCCACTGAAAGACCTCCATATTTATACCTAGTCCAAAGAAAGGTGACCCAACAGAATGCTCGAATTATAGAACAACACCATAAGTAAATTTTGTTGAAAATTCTACCATGATAGAATTTTGCAAGATAAATGATTTGTAAAGAGCAAATACTTGGTTTTTTTTTTTTAAACAACACAAACGGTAACTATATACTTGGACTTCTCCAGATGGAATGTCCAGGAATCCAATTGACTACATCTGTGGGACAACACCGTGGCGAGAACCCCATCCAATGTCAGCACTAAAACCAGACACCAGGCCAGGGCCCGCCTGTGGAACAGACCAGCAATCGCCCAAAGGTAAGTGTAGATGAACGCTGTGGGAAATTCGAAAAAGTCCATGAGAGCCAAAATATCACCTGGAGTTTATCCCACCAGAATTTTGAGAACATGTCAAGAATATGTTCATTGCATGAACATTGGTGACAGAAGAGGTGCTGGGCTGTGGGAGAACATCAAGAACATCATTCCTGAAGAAAGAAAAAACTCATTAAACAGGCAGAAAGAGTGCTCTCTGCTCCTTCTCGTGCAACAGGCAGCCACCTCTTTCTGTTCCTGTGCAGTCCCAGCTGCGTCCCGGAGACACGATGGTGAAAATCGGAGTGAACGGATTCGGCCGTGTTGGACGCCTGCTCTGCAGGGCTTCTCCAGTCTAGCAAAGTGGAAATTGTTGCCATCAATGACCCTTGGTCTACATGTTTCAGTATGATTCCACCCATGGCAAGTTCAATGATACTGTCAAGGCTGAGAACGGGAAGCTTGTCATCAATGGGAAGCCCATCTCCATCTTCCAGGAGTGAGATCCCACCAACATCAAGTGGGGTGAGGCTGGTGCTGAGTATGTCATGGAGTCCACTGGTGTCTTCATAGCCCTAGAGAAGGCTGGGGCTCACCTGAAGGGTGATGCTAAAAGGGTGACCATCTCTGCCCCTTCTGCTGATGTCCCCATGTTCATGATGGGCGTGAAGCATGAGAAGTATGACACCTCCCTCAAGATGGTTAGCAATGCCTCCAGCACCTCCAACTGCTTAGCCCCCTTGGCCAAGGTCATTCCCAACAATTTTGGCATCATGGAAGGACTCATGACCACAATCCATGCCATCACTGCCACCCAGAAGACTGTGGATGGTCCCTCTGGGAAACTCTGGCATGATGCCTGGGGGGCTGCCCAGAACATCATCCCAGTATCTACGGTGCTGCCAAGGCTGTGGGCAAGGTTGTCCCAGAGCTGAATGGGAAACTCACTGTCATGGCCTTCTGTGTCCCCACCCTCAATGTGTCCGGTTGTGGATCTCACCTGCCGTCTAGAGAAAGCTGCCAAGTATGATGACATCAAGAAGGTGGTGAACCAGGTGGTCAATGGACCCCTGAAGGGCATCCTGGGCTACCCTGAGGACCAGGTTGTCTCCGTGACTTCAACAGGGACTCCCACTCGTCCACCTTTGATGCTGGAAATGGAATTGCCCTCAACAACAACTTTGTCAAGCTCATTTCCTGGTAGGACAATGAATTTGGCTACAGCAACAGAGTGGTGTACCTCATGGCCTCCAAGGAGTAAGAGCCCCCCTGGACCACCAGCCCCAGCAACAGCACTGCAGGAAGAGAGGCCCTCCACTTCTGGGGAGTCTTTGTCCCCAACTCAATCCCCCAACACAGAGAATATTCCATCCAGACCCCCTGAAGGAAAGGGTAGGGGCTTAGTGAGCCCAACCCTGTCATGTACCATCAATAAAGAACACTGTACCCACCCCCCACCCCGAAAAAAAAAGGCAGAAAAGGGAGTGAGCAACTATGGTCACTCCTTGCTCAGCAGCCGTCCACGTCTTGCTTCCATCAGCTCTAACTTGTCTTTTCCTGGCACACAGGTGGAGCCACGGCCAGGATGCAGACCTTCCTAAGGACCCCAACAAGGAAGACCGTCCCTCTTCAGGTCATATCCTTGGATATGAGAGAGAACGTGAAGGCCAAGATCCAGGACAGGAAGGGACTTCCTCCTGATCCGCAGTGGCTCATCTCTGCCAGCAAGCAGCTGGAAGATGGACATCCTTTGTCTGACTACAGCATTCAGAAGGAGTCCACTCTTCATCTTGTGCTGACACTTTGGGGTAGCGCTAAGAAAAGGAAGAAGTCTTACAGCACTCCCAAGAAGAACGAGCATAAGAGAAAGAAGGTTAAGCCGGCCGTCTTAAAATACTATAAGATGGATAAAAATGGCAAAATCAGCCACCTTCTGCATGAGTGCCCTTCAGAAGAGTGTGATGCTGGGGTTTTCATGGCCAGCCACTTTGACAGACATGGCTTCAGCAAGTGCTGTCTGACCTACTGCTTCAACAAACCAGAAGACAAGTAACTGTACTGGTTAATAAAGGACGTGAGCATTAAAAAAAAAAAAAGGCAGAAAAGAAAGGAAAGATCCGAGTGGATGTCAAAAGAGATCCTGAAACTTGCTCCTGATCATAGCCTGGCTAAGGCAAATGGGAGAAATGATGAAATCAAATTGCTGGACATTTCAAAGGGCAGCTCAAAAAGATAAAGTCAAACATAAGGAAATGTACAAGAACCTAGTGTTGGAAAAGCAGAAAGGAAGCACACACTCAGCATATCTTAAGCAGAAGAAACCCAAGGGGGGAAATTTCAAGTCTCAAATTGCAATAATGAATGATTCCATAGGTAAAATATTGGATGGTACAGAAAGTATCAAGAGAAGATGGAAAGAATACAGAGTCGCTGAACCAAAAAGTAGTCAATAGTCCTCCATTTCAAGAGGTAATATTTGGTTAAGAACCAATGATGCTGTGGGCAAGGGGGAGTGGAGACAGAGGGGAAATATGGGAAGCTGATATCGGGGACCTAAGTAAAAGGAGGATGTTTTGAAATTGAAGGCAACAAATGTGCACATGTGGACTGCACACAATTGATGTATGTATTGATAATGATAAGAGTTGAATGAGGAAAAAAAAGAGTTGAATAAGTCCCCAATAAAATGACTTTTTTTAAGTTAAAATGAAAAAAAAAAACAACCAATGATGCTGAAGGTAGAAGTCCAAGCTGCATTGAAAGGATCGGTAAAAACAAATGGAAATGTTTCAGCAAGCTCCTGAAGCAGGGGAGCACTCACTCATCTGGGCCCGGAAGTTTGGAGAAGAGTCTGCTGACCCACTGAAGGAGCTTCAAAGAAACGTGACCCAAAAGAAGGCTTGAATTATAGAACAGCACCATTATTGTCATATGCAAGTAAAGTTTTGCTGAACATTATCCAACAGTTCCAGCAGAACGTTGACAAGGAGCTGCCAGAGGTTCTGGCTGGATTAAGAAGAGGGTATGGAACAAGAGATATCATTGCTGATATCAGTTGGGTCTTGCCTGAAAGTGGGGAAATACCAGAAAGATGTTCACTTGTGTTTTATCAACTACGCATAGACATTCAACTGTGTGGACCATAATAAACGATGGGTAACTATGAGAAGAGCATACTGCATGGTTCAAAATCAGGAAAGATATGTGGCAGGGTTGCATCCTCTCACCATATATATTCTATCCATTTGCTGAGCAAATTATCAGAGAAGCTGGATTATATGAAGAAGAATATGCCATCAAGATTTGGAGGAAGTCTTATTAAAACCGGCAATACTCAGATGACACAGTCAGTGTTCGCTTTGGCAGCACATATACTAAAATCAGATGACACATTCTTGCCTACTGAGTCTGAGGAAGAGTTGATGCACTTGTTGCTGAAGATAAAATATGACAGCCTTCAGTGTGAATTACAAATCAGTGTAAAGGAAGCCAGAACTCCACACAACCGAACCAATATGTAACTCCATGATAAAGGATTGAAGTTGTTGATAACTGCTCATAGAAGCAGCAATCAAGACATCAAACGATGCATTGCATTAGATTGCGTTAGATAGATCTGCTGTCCAAGACCTCTTTAAAGTGTTGAAAAGCAAGGGTTTTACTTTGAGGACTTAGGTGTGCCTGACCCAAGCCATGGTATTTTCTTTCTTTTGTAAAAATTTTGGGGGGAGGCTGAGACCTGGTGGCGTAGTGGTTGAGTGTGGAACTGTGGCCCACTGGGTTGGCGGTTCAAATCCAGCAGCAGCTCTCCAGGAGCAAGGCAAGTCCTCCCACTCCCACCAGAGGGCAGTGATGCCCCCCCAATTTTTTTAACTTTATTGGCACATAATCCACATAACATACAATTCAATAGTTCAATCATATCAAGAAGAGTTGTACAATCATTGCCAATTTTTGAACATTTTCTTCTTTCTTGTTCTCATCATTAGCTGCCATTCTGTACCCAGCTTTCCATGCCATACCCCCAAGAAACCGTTAAACTTGTTACACTGTGTCTGTAGATTTACCTATCCTGGATTTTATATACAGAAAATCAAAAACAGCAACTACAAACTAACAGCAGTAGCAAAGTAAAATAGATGAAAACCTCAATCAAAAAGGCAATAGAAAATATTGAAAAACTAGAACAAATTTTAAATGGGTTAAAAGGGGAATCAAATAGTAAAGTGTTACATTTTAACCCAATCACAACAGAAATAGTCTACTATCCAATGTGCTCTGCATGATAACAAGACCATTCACATTCCTGATCTAGGGTCAGGTTACATTTTAACCTACCTCTGTGTACACTGCAGTCCATTTACAATGCTCTCTGACAGATAAGGCTATTCACATCCCTCGGTTATGCTCAGAGGTGATTCATCGGAGGCTTAATCTATGTACAGACCCTGAAAATGGATTTTTGTCTACTGTCATCCAGAGCCTTCTGTAAACCAAGTGTTCACAATGTAAGCTCTAAGACAATTCCCCCCTTCGGATTTGGATTGTATTATCTACAGTCCTCGGATCACTCAGCCGATGAGTTTCTTCCGTGTGAATTTAGTTGACACCTCATTTAAATGGCAGCTTGTTTGAAGACAACCCTTAAAGATCCCAGATGCTATTGTTCCGATAGCCAGGTACCACCTCGCTTCTTCACCACACTTGCTCGAGCACCCATCTCTTCAGTGACCTTTCTCTGAGGACAAGCATCATGCAGAGTCATGTGCTAACTAAGGACCTGCGGTTCTTAGATTGGGGCTAGAATTAAGTGCAAGCCCAAATTCCATTCATAAAGCGATGGTTTTATCTATGTCTCTGGTCCAAGTTAGAGACGTCATTTTTATTTTATGTTATAAAACATTATCAATCATCTCCTTGCATCACACTGAAAGTGTCATTAACCAGGCAATGGTATAGAGTTTAAAGCACAGTTGAAAAGGGAAATTATACAAGTGTAGGCCAACTGCGAACCGCATTACATGAATTGCTGGGGTTAGATGCTTAAGTGACTGAACACTTTACACAACAATGGGGGTAGGTGATAGCGCAAAAAAAAATTCCATTATTTTGGAAACCACATCTACCAGATATACACATGTCATAATAAAGTGAGGATGGAATTAAAAATAGCCTATAGAAGTCCTGAGCCACCACTCACTGGGCACCAGCAAGCAAGAGATCTGATACAAAAATTCAAAGACCATCAGTTCTATAGTCTTGGGATAGTAATGATCTTCTTCTCCCACTAGAGAATGTCACCCTTAAATCCAAGATCTACAGGAGGGTTTAAGGTAAAGGCCAATTCCCTTACTGAGATTTCCACCTGGAGTCCTTCGGGTATGGGCTCTGAAGCACGTTGGGTGCCTTGAAAAAGCAAAGTCAGAAGTGCCAGCAGTCGATAGCACACAGCCTGAGTCACCAAGGTCTAGACAGAAAGTAGGTCAAAAGTGTTCATTTGGGAACATAGCATCCGCAATTGCCTCATATGCATGTGAAACCGGACATTGCTTAAGGAAGACCGAAGAAGAAAGGATGCATTTGAATTACAGCGCTGACTCCAAAACTTCATCTCTGGCACCATGGACGTGTTGTCAGAAGAGGGCAGTCCCTGGAGAAGGACATCCACCGTGCTTGGTAAAGTAGAGGAGCAGTGAAAAAAGAGGAAGACGCTCATCAAGATGAATTGACAGAGGGGCTGCAAAAATGGGCTCAGGTAGCAGAACAATTGTCAGCATGGCGCAGAACAGGGCTGTGTCCTGTTCATGGTCACTGTACGTCAGGACCGACTTGATGGTCTCTAACCACCACTATATAACAAATTTGGTTAATAGAAATTTATGGACGAGAGGGTAGACTATACTGGCTAGACGTATGGATTTTGGAAGTAATAATTGTGAACTCCCATCCCAGCTCTCCCTTTTGCCAGTTCTGAGAAATTCGGTAATTTACCTAATCTCTTTTGTAGAATGATAATAACATAATAGTACACTCTGAAATTGTGGTGAGAATTAAATGTTATTATATATCTAGGGCATGTAGAGTTGTTTGGGGTACAGACAGCTGTTGTCATTAAATGTTAGCTGTTACCAGAGTCTCCCAGAGTTTAAATCGACTTGAAGGCAATGGGTTTGGATATTTGGGGGTTTTGTTCCTCACCTGGGTTAGTTAACATAGTCATTGATTTTAAAGGTTATTCTCACTGCCATCAAATTGATTCCAACTCACAGAGGGCCCAGAGGAGAAACAGAGCTACTCCTTTGGGTTTCCAAGCCTGTGTATCTTTTGGAGAACAGAGAGCCTCATCTTTCTCCTGCAAAGCAGCTGGAGGGTTTGAACTGCTGACCTTGCAGTGAGCAGCCCAACGCTCAATCCATGTCTTTGTAAAGTAAAATGTTAGTGACGATAATTTGAAAACACGAACTGCCAGAAGTCTAAGCCATCTTCAGAAGAACATACGAAGTGAGGGTGATTATTGCTCATGTAAGATGCTCTTGATCGAAAGCAGAGAATACCAGAAAAATGTTTACTGGCACTTTTCACTCTGAAAAGGGCATTCGGATATGTGGCTCATGAGGAACTTGGAACATGTTTTTGTGTTCCTTTGGAACCTGAACATGAGACCATGAGGTAGTCATTTGAACAGAACAAGGGGAAGCTAAATGGTTTTAACATGAGAGAAGTGTGTTGGGCTATGCCCCTTCACCATACTTATTCACTGAATCGGCTGAATGAATGATCCAGAAGCTGGTCTGTATGAAGAAGGCCATTGCACTGCGATTCTAGAAAGACTCATTAACAACTTATGACACACCCTGCTTGTTAAAGGGAAAGACCACTTGAAGCACTTCTTCATGATGATCAAAGACTATAGCCTTCAGTATGGATTACATTTCAACACAAAGAAAGTCTTAAAAATCAACCCACAACTAGGACAACCAACAGTAAGCACCATCATGATGAATGGTGAAAAGATGGAAGTTGTCAAGGATTTGATTTCATTTGGATTTACAATCAATGCCATGGCAGCAGCAGTCGAGAAATCCAATACCAGATTACACTGGGCACCTCTCCTGCAAAAGACCTTTTTAAAGTTCTGGAAAGCAGAGGTGTCACATTGAGAACTAAATTGCTTCTAATCACAGCCATGGTTTTTTCCATGGCCTTATAAACCTGTGAGAGCTGGACAATGAATAAGGGAGACTGAAGAAGGATGGACGCCTTGGAATTACAGTGTTGGCAAAGAACATTGCTTATACCATGGATTGCCAAAAGGATGACCGAATCTGTCTTGAAAGAATTCTAGACAATATGGCTCATGCACTTTGGGAACATAATTAGGAGGGACTTGCTCCTGTCAAACAACACCATGGTTGAGTTGGCGAAAAAGAGAGAGACCCTTGGTGGCCTGGATTGGCACAGTGGGTGCAACAATGAACTCAAGCACCAGCCTTTAGAATACCAGGAGACTCACAAGTTTCAGCAGTGTTTAGACTAAGAGCAGTCTAAGAAGGAACAGACGATCTACTGCTGAGAGTAAACATCGAAAACCTCACAATGCAGTGAAACAGTATCGGGCATAGTGCTAGAAGATGAGCCTCTTGGAAGGCACGCAAAAACCTCCTGTAAATAGAGGGGGAGAAAAAGATGGATAGAACTCACATAAAGTAATTTAAAAAGACAGGCAGATGGAAAGTGGGGCATGGGAGGAAGACCGAAAGGAGAAAAGAAGACACCAAAGTGGAAACCAGGACTCTGCAGTTTGGCCTGGGCCTAGGCCTTCGTGGATGGGAAGCCAGCCTGCTGCTCTCCCTCGCCGTCTCAGTTTGGCGTGGTCCCATAGTCTCCATGCCACCATCTCTGAAGCAACTGGCTTTGGAGGCTTCTGCTTTTTCAGACCGAGATCTTGAAGGTCCTCTTCCCCCGATCCTGCCCTTGTCTCTCTGTCCCAGATGGCTCTTCTGCTCCGAGGACCAGCTTTGATTGAGGCTTGGCTTTGTCTTTTAGCTGACCATACCCCCAAGGAAAACAAAGGATGGGGTCTTAAGTCATGACTTCCGGTAAAGTAGTCTTAACGATGCCCTCGAAGAAACAAAGGGTATGCCTTGTTCACACCTTCGACCAAGACCAGGACCTAACCCCACCTTAATCTTATAACAGAGGCTCCCTCCAAAATGGGTTCATGGCCACAGGTATAGAGTCCAGCATGAAAAGCTCCCCATAAGGAATGATGACCAGAAGTGTTGTATTAATTGACTATGCCTCACACCTGCTCATATTTTTCTTCAGTCCTCTCTGAGACACTAAAACTCACCAATTATTTGCACTCACTGCCCACTATACACACTGTACTGGTTGATTTCATTACCAGAAGTCACTGACTGTTTTTTGTTATCATCGTTTTGTTTTAAGATCATTTTATCAGGGCCTGTTACTGCTCTTGTAGCAACCCATGCATCAATTTTATTAAGCACATTTGTACATATCTTCCCATCATCATTTTTAAACACTTGCATTCTATTTGAGCCCTTGATATCAGCTCCTCTTTTTACCCTCCGCCTCTCCCTTGTGACCCCTTGATAAATGATTCTTAATTTCATATCTCATACTGACTGTTGTCTCCTTCATCCCCTACAGTTTCTTACCCCCTCCTCTCCCCACCTCCCCCTAGCCTCCTGGTATTGCTATTTCTGTTCATTCGGGGTTTATCTGACCTGGATTCTGTGTGTCATAAGCTATTATCTGTATCTGTATACATGCTCCGGCCTACCCTGCAGGGAAAGACAGAATTAGGGTCATGATAGTGGGGTGGTGGTTGGGGGTGGGGGTGAGGAAGTCTCAAGGAGCCAGAGGAATACTGTGTGTTTCATCATTACCATACATCACCCTGGGTGACTCAACCCTTCCTTGTGACCCTCCTGTGAGGGGATGTCCCACTTTGTGCAGATCTGCTTTAAATCTCCTCATTCTCAACAATATGTTTTTTTGTTGGGAGTCTTCCGATGTCTGTTATCCAATCCTGTTGACACCTCATGAATGCACAGCTTGGTGTGCTTCATCCAGACTTTGTCGCTTCTGAGCTAGATGACTGCTTGGTTATTTTCAAGCCTTTAAGACCCCAGATGCTATATCTTTTGATAACCAGGCACCATCAGCTTTCTTCACCACGTTTACTTATGTATCCATTTTGTCTTCAGCAATTGTGTCAGGAGGGTGAGCATCACAGAACCCCAGGTTGTTAGAACAAAATGTTCTTGCTTTGAGGGAGGACCTAAGCAAAGGTCCAAAGTCTGTCTACTTCCACAATGTATTGCCAAATGAGCATATTTACCTATGAGCCCTTGGTATCACCTCTTCATTGCCCGCCCCCCACGCCCCCGTCCCTGCCAATACCTCTATTTTATGAATTCATTTATTTACATAAGTGCACACCTCTCTCCATAGCTTTGCTTCCTAGATCTTTCCTGTTTCCTTTACCTTCCTCCTTTCCCACCACCACACTCGCCCTTCTTCTGCCTCCCAGTTCTTCCTCTCAACTAGATTGCTGTTGTGCCAACACCTCCAGGACCCCTCCTCCTCCTCCTCATTGTTGTTTTAGTTCGCTAGTTGTTCTCTGCGGACGCTGTTGTTTGCTCTCCGCTCCCTTCCCCACCTCCTCCTCCACCACAGCCAAGCCCCACTGCTTTCTCCTCGGGCTTGCTTCCCGCGCCTGTCTTTCGCAGGCCCGAGTGCTTCGACACAGGAGTTAAGAGCTTGGCATTTGGAGACATGGCTCTGCAGCTTACCTCCCCAGTGATTTCAGGCAATTTACAATTTTTCCTCCTCTCCGTTTCTATTATCTGTAAAATGGAGACAAGCAGTTTTCACTTCATAATGGGGTTGTGGAGACACAGACATGAGTCTACCTGTACTGTCATCACACCGAATAACCACACCACGAACATTAAGGAGCTTCATCTCTGCAGGTGGCCTTTGACTCAAGCCGACTGTGAGATGATGCCCACCAGGTGGCGCCAGACACAGGGAGATCGACGCTCCCACAGTCACTTCTGTTACCTGTAATGATTACAGCCCAGCCACCTGCAGAGACAGAAATTAAGCTATTGTGGTGATAAGAGAACGTGGACCCGACGTATAGTGTGTCCCCCAAGCTAAGCATTCTAGCTACTTACCCACAATAGCCACCTTAACGGGGGCTAAACAAATTACAAGTCAAACATCTTTGGGTTTATGAATCTCAGACCCTAAGACTCTTGAGTTCTTGGTGCCTGAGGTCCCTGTGGGTGGGAACAGACTGGGTGGCACCTGGCGGTGACAAGAATGAGATTCTAAGGAGGGGTCAGCAGACACACGTGGAGAAGCTGCCTCACTGTATAAGCAGGCCCCGGGTAATGAATGAGATTCGTGGTTAGTAGACTCCATCTTTAAATTGAATTTGCAGATAAATTGGAAGAGGTGCATTTTGGGGGTGTGGATAAATGGAAACAGTTCCTATTTAGCCTTCTTATTGGGTTGCAGACCACAAGGTTACTAGTTCGAAACCACTCTCTGCTGCGGGCGAGAAAGACGAGTCTTTCTCTTCTTGTAAAGGGTGTCAGCCTGGGAAACCCACCAGACCAGGGCAGTCCTCCTCTGTCCTGCGGTCACCGTGAGGTTGGACCAGGCTTCGCGGCAGTGCGTCTGAGTTTGAGGAAGGCAAGAAGGGGGCCGTGGGGGGACAGGGGGCTCTGGGTTGGGCTGCTCAACGCAAGGCGGACCCTTTAAAGCCACCAGGTGCTCTGGGGGAGGAAGACGCGGCTTTGGGGCTCCCATCAAGATGTAGTCCCGGGAAAACCCACCAGGGCAGTTCTGCTCTCGGATCCCGCAGCTGGGAGTTGGAATCGAGGGGAGGCGGCGCCTTTCGTTTTCTTAGGAGGAGTTCAAGATAAAAGGTGCCCTGGTGGCAAGAGGCTAGAGCAGCGGGCTGCTCACAGCAGCTCAGCCGGCCAAAGGCCCCGTTGCCCCACAGGAGAACGCTGGGCCAGTCTGCTGACAGCCACGGCCCGGAAGCCCGTGAGGCGAGGCTTACTTTGAGTTGGAACGGGCGTTTTTGGCGAGGGTTTGTTTGGCTTGGTGTAGGCACGCGCCCCAATCTTGTCTTTTGTCCGCACACTCTAGGACCTGTTCCCGTTTGGACATCTTCAATTCTTTTTCCACCACTGGTTCTATTTTCTAGTCATTAAAAAAACAAAGCAAAACAAAAAACCCTACCTGTTAAAACAAAATAAAAAGTTACTCTTCTGTTCTTCCTGCCCTTTGCTGCCAAAGGCGCCTCCAAGGGTTCCATCTCTCTTCCCTCTCTTCCGTCCATGCCCTGCCCTCTGGCTACTTTGCCCACGTCTCCACAGGGAGATTTGCAGATGGAAACTAACCACGCTGTCTGCAACATTTGCGACCATGAACTCCCGAGTCCTTTATTTCATCATTCATTTGATCCATGATTCTTGAGCACACTGTCAAAATTGCTTTGAGGCTCCTGGAATGCAGATTTAAAGGTTCGTGGAATTGGGGTGACCCACTATGCTAGTCTGGGTAGACTTGAGAAACTAATCCATGGACACACATATGTGCATAAGAAAGAGATTTATACACGAGCAATTGACCCTCGAGAAAACATCCCAGCCCGGTCCAGATTAAGTCCATAAATCCAATATTGGCCCATATGTCTGAAAGCAATCCACGAAGTCCTCTTCAGACACACAAACCACGTGCAATGACACCGAATGCAGCAAGACCATAGGCCAGTGCGTGGGAAGTCTTCGGGTCCAGTGACATTGGAAGCATGTCAGCGTTGGCAGGGGTCTCTGCGTGGCTTCCCCGGTACTCCGGGCTGCATCCGGGTGGGTCCAGATGTCTTGTCAGCTGCTGTGTCTGCCAGGATGTGAGCAGAGAGTCTCCCGTGTCTTTTTAAACCTTAAATCTTTTAGAAACTATTTTCACCAAACAAAAACCACACACAGCCAACTATTGTTGGTACCAATTCATAGCAACCCTATGGGACAGTGTACAAATGCCCGTGTGAGGTTCTGAGACGGTGTGACTCTGTGAGAGCTGAAAGCCACTTCCTTGGAGTTCCTGGTAGTTTCGAACTCTCCATCTTGTAGTTACCAGCAACTCGATGTACTATCACCATACCACCAACACAGTCGAGCTGAACAAGAGCTGAGAGAAGCCTAGCTGAGATTGTTGTGCTGTAGGCATTATGCTCTTTTAAAGAATGATCTTCAAGCAGTTAATTTCAAGGAGCAGAACCCCAAGGTCTGACTGGAAGATATATAGTGTCCTGATGACTCTATTTCGCCAGTCACTAAAACCCTGTCTGTATTCTTTATAGGGAGGAGTTGGGAGGGTTAGCATGCTATTAATTAAAATGCTAGAAAAGTAACATAATTTAAGATTTATTTGTCAGAAATCTAAATGTAACAGCCACCTCCCTGGCGGTAAAAACAAAACAAAAACGAATCAGCAGGGATGTTCTACCTCAGGAAGATGGCAAGCTGGGCCCTGAAGTAGCCAGGCACCAAGCATTCCCATGTAGATCAACAATAGGGCAGGATGGTTAGCTGGCCAGAATGGGGACCAAAGGGGGGGTTGTCTCCCCAAATGCCCAAGGGTCACTACAAAGGGGCTACAGAGAAATCAGGCACCCAACAGACACCCATGGAAAGACCCAAACTGAATGCTCCAACACAAGCCCCTAGGCCCAGGTGGGCGGTACATCTGGTGCACAGACACGGTCCAGCCACTGACATCACCCAGGTGTGCTTAAACTTGGCCAATGAGGTCGACCAGTTCCTTCAACCCTGCCTCCCCAGCCGGCTCTGATGAGAACTTGTCACAGGAAAGCCAAGCCTCTGTGACTCCTCTCTGGTTCGGGTGTGCTCTTGCAGGTCCAAAGGTGGTGACTGAGCCCTGGGGCCTGAGCTCTCTCTCTCAGGGTGCTCTTTGGGGATTTCCTTTTCTCGACCCTTGGGATTTCCTGCGCATACCCGAACCTCCCATTTTCCTCATAAAAGTCACTTGGACTTCAAGAAGTGCTGCTGTTGCATGAATGCATTCAGTGTTGTGAAGCAAGACCTGAGGGATGAACCACTCCAGAAACCTAACAGTGGGTCAACATTGTTCTGGTATCCCCTGGAGAAATGGGGGAACAGATCATTGTTTCCTGCCACCACTGCAAACCTGCTATTTGTCACATCGTTTGTTTGATTTTCACGGGCTTTTAGAAGCAGCTTGTAAGTGGCAAACCCCGTCGTTTCTTCCTGTCGCCTGCTTACAGAATGAACTCAAGGGTTTCTTGAACAAACTGGGTCTCTGTCTTTGGCTGAACCGATTACAAACCATCTCAGACCCTTGTTCCCAACGACCTATTAAGGCCACTGTCTTTGAAGTACAGTAACCTATACTCAAGTATCCCTAATTGACACAGTAAACTCAAAACCAAACTTACAGCTACCCAGTCGATTCTGGCTCACAGCAACTTTCTAGGGAGGGTGCAACTGAATTTCTGAGACTAAACCTTTAGGGAGCAGAAGTCTTACCTTTCTGCTGCGAAGCAGCTGTAGTTTCAAGCTGCTGCCTGGGTTTTTATTTGTTTGTTTTTGGTACATCTTATCATTGAGTATTATGCATGTTATGCAATGCTACAGCTTCTAATTTGCTGATCTTATCCACATGAGAAGCCCCAAGGACAAAGATCTTAATTACAAGGATACTGACAATAAGAGGCAATAATAGTGGAGACTATGAAATAGAAGGGGTGGGGGGGGAGGTAGGGGGTTTGACTTACAGCATATCTGACTTAGAGGAGAGCTGTCTGAAGGAGCTCTCCTACATCAGGGGCCCCGGTACACACAAATGCAAAAAATGACCCGACATAATTGCTGCTTTGAGAAGCAAACAACTATGTGGGACAGATGTGTAAAAATGCAGACCCATTTCTTTCTCTTGCACGTACTAACCTTCCCAACTAGCACGACCCAAGTCAGAAGTGCTGGGATTTGTAGGACAACATGCTTCCGTTTTAATCTGTTTTTTAACATGTCCATTTAGAAAAAAGAAACAAAGCAAGCAATTTTAAGAGTTTGTGTAATTACAGGACTAGAAATTGTACTTCATTTTTATTACTAGTTTGATATTTATTTTTACCTCGAATTTGGTATATGCCAAAAATACCCAAGTCATCCCATATAAAATACTTTTTTCCTTAAAAAAAAAAAAAAAACCAGGGGACTTACTATAGCCAATTTTCCCTGTCCCCCTTTTTCAGTGCCTTTCCTATATGGCAGGTTGACACTGCCCAATTGGAGTCACACCGACTCACAGTAAATACATTCTGTTACACTTAATTTCGGTGCTTCCCTGCACCTCTGGAGAGCTACAGGGTTACATACTGGGCCCCACAGCAGGAGGCTGGTGGCTCAAACCCAGCAGCAGCTGTTCAGGAGGGAGCGGAGGCTGTCTGTCACAGGAGAAGGGCACAGCCTCAGGAACCCACAGCGGCCCTTCGGCTCAGTCCCCCAGGATGGCTGCGAGTCAGAACCAGCTCTGCTGGGTTTGGGTAGCCGTGTCTGGCTTGTCACTGGTGATGCGGGAGGGTGGGCCTTGGCTTGCTAGGTTCAAGCTCGGCAGCTCCACCCCCACCAGCTGCCATGTGCAGGAGAAATTTGAGGCTCTCTGCTTCAGGAAAGATCGATAGTCTAGGAAATCATATACAACAGGGGTGGGGATTTTGTTTTGCCAAGGCAAGGGCCCTTTGGCTATTGCTTGAGAACCATACCAAATTATCAACTGAAAATTTAGCCTCCCTCCCCCCTCCAAAAACAATTAGCCTGCTCTAGTTGGTCAAATGTTTAATTAATTCCCTCTTGCTTTGAGGGCTGGACCGGCTTCTCTTTGGTGAGTTGTGTGATGGGAGCTGGTTTTGATGATTTCACAGGCCCCATATGCTGCTTGTAAGCTGGATGCACCCCAATTCTGCTCTAGAGGTCGCTATGAGCCCAAATCAACGAAGGCCAGTGGGTTTGTTTGGGGTTTGGGGTCACTATAGGTTTGACTTTGCTCTGGGCTGCATGGTGCACAAACAGCGTTCCTTGCCCTGAGGGGAGTGTGGCTGCTGCTTTGCTGATAGCTGCCTTCAACCCTGACTCACAGCCGCCCCAGGGAACCCAGGCTATAGTAGGTCCCAGACAAGAGGGGTGGTCCGTTCCAATCACTTGGTGGAATAGCTTGTACTTCCGAAGGGATTCCCTCTGGACTAATGTCTCTCTTTGCCTCACACTCTGAATTCCACACAGCTTGTTCCATTGTTGAATCATGACCATCAGATAGCATATGACCTTAACACACCAGGAAGATGACACTTTGGGAGGAATTTGCCACACCTTGTGCTCTTGAACCCTCCCTGTGCCTCTTGTACTTGAAGCCTGGAAGATTGCTGTTTCATGGGGTAAAATTGATCATACGTAGGTGCACAATTACATAGAAGAGCTTTGTCAAGATAGCAATTGTCTTGCATCTATAGGTTTTCTTAGCCATATAAATCATCTATCCGGGCTGAGCCCCGGTGGCGTGGCGTAGTGGTTGTACGCAGGACTGCGGCCCACTGGGAGGGAGATTCAATTCCAGCTCCACGGAGCAAAGGCTGGGCCTCCTACTCCCACCACCTGAGGGCAGTGATGCCCCCCACCACCCCAAAAAAATCATCTATCCATCTTAAAGAAGTCCCAGACCCAAATCAATTTACTAGATGCTTTTCTTTCACCAGAAGTTGCAGATTCATTCCCACCCCCACCCCCTCTCATTTTTTTCACTGGGATAGAAAGCTGCCATGCTAAATTTGAATCTCCATAGACATGGCTGGGTCGATAAGCATTGATCTAAGTACGGAAAAAGGAGGAGCCCTGGTGTTCAAGTGGGTTGTGCAGGGGCTGCTTAGAGTAAAGCGACCAAACATCCTGCTTTTTAACAATTTAACAACGTCCCATGGCATTTTAAAATTAAAATAAATATATCACATTTATTTTGCAAATATATTTGCATTCTATGAAAGTTTGTGTTGTTTCGTATAGACCAAATTTTTAATCAAGACACCCCACCCCACCCCCGTCCAATGGTGTCCCGCTTGAAATCCGGTCACTTTATGCTGAGGGCAAGATCAACAGATTGAACTCACCAACCTCTCCTCAGAGAAGAGGGAGAGAAAGACACAGCTTACTGCTCAGCAAAGACCTCCCGCTTCAGAACCCACAAGGCAAGTCTACTCAGCGCTGTCTGCTTGCTGGAGGTCCAAATGCACTTGAGAGCAGTCCCTTTTCAAGGGAAAGGTTCAGTGTTATAGGCCCATCCCAGTACTAGGAAGGTTCCAAGTGATACAGACCCTATTAGACAGTAAAAACATGTCACTGGGCACAACGACCTCCAAGTTCCTCTATGTGCTGAGATGTTTGGGAATTCATCCTTATTCTTGTGTAGTATTTCATTGTGTGCCTTCACTGGCTTGCGTTCCTCTAGGAACGAACACTTATGTTCTGTCCATCTTTTGTTCATGTGAATGATGCTGGTGGACATGGGTGTAGACTTATCTATTCATGTCACGACTCTTAATGTCTTAGGATATATTCCAAAGGGTGGGATTGTTGTACCATATAATATGTCCACGTCTGACTTTTGAAGGAAACATCATCCTGTTTTCCACAGGTCTTTTCCATTTTGGTTAGATTTAATCTTAGTTCTTTATCTTTGGGGAGGGGTGTAATGTACACGGCATTACTTTCCTGATTTCCTTTTCCAAGCTCTCACTGTTGTGGAAAAACCCAGTTGACTGTTGTGTGTTGGTCTTACACCATGTTGCTCGGCTGAATCCTTCTTTTAATTCAAGTAACTTGATTGCATCACCTGTGAATCGGGATCCTTTGGGATGTCCTTATCTTTCCCCCTGGCTTTATTGCTCTAGGACTTCCAGTACAATGTGCACAATGCATGGTGATAAAGGGGAATCTTTAGCTCAAGCTTATTTTCTTTCTTTCTTTTTATTTTCTTTCTTTTTTTTTTTTTTTTTGGCATCACTGCCCTCTGATGGGAGTGGGAGGCCCAGCCTTGCTCCTGGAGAGCTGCTGGTGGATTTGAACCGCCAAGCCAGTGGGTCTTTCTTTTTAATCAAATACCTTTATCAGGGGCTCGTACAGCTCTTACAGTCACAATCCATACATTCATCTATTGTGTCAAGAACATTTTTGCACATGCCGCCATCATCATTTTCAGACCATTTTCTTTCTACTTCAACCCTTGATATCAGCTCCTCATTTTCCCTCCCTTCTCCACCCTCCCTCCCTCATAAATCCTTGATAAGTTATACATTATTGTTTTCATATCTTACACTATCCTCTGTCACCCTTCACCCTCTTTTCTGTTGTTCTTCCCCCTGGGAAGGGGTTCTATATTGATCCTGTGATCAATTCCCCTTTTCCCCCCACCCTCTCCTTCCCCTCCTGGTATCTCTACTCTCATTATTGGTCCTGAGAGGTTTGTCAGTCTTGGATTCCTTGTGTTGCAGGCTCTTGTCTGTAGCAGTGTACATGTTGTGGTCTAGTCAGATTTGTAAGGTAGAATTGGGATCATGATAGCAGGGTGGGAGGAAGCATTAAAGAACTAGAGGAAAGTTGTATGTTTCATCGGTGCTGCACTACACCCTGACTGGCTTGTCTCTTCCTTGTGATCCTTCTGTAAGGGGATGGTCAATTATCTACAGATGAGCTTTGGGTCTCCACTCTGTGCCCTCCTACCCCATTCACGTTGGTGTGATTTTGTTCGGAGTCTTAGATGCCTGATACCTGATTCTATTGACACTTTGTGATCACACAGGCTGGTGTGCTTCTTCTATGTCGGCTTTGTTGCTTCTCACCTAGATAACTACTTATTTATCTTCAAGTCTTTAAGACCCCGGAAGCTATATCTTTTGATAGCTGGGCACCATCAGCTTTCTCCACTACATTTGCTTAATGTACCCATTTTGTCTTTGGCGATCCTGTCAGGAAGATGAGCATCATGGAATGCCAGGCTATTAAAACGAAGTGTTCTTGTGTTGAGGAAGTACTTGAGTAGAGGTCAGTCTGCTACCTTAATACCTAACATATAAATAAAAGCACATAGATCAATTCCCCTATTGTCATATATAAATATATTTACATATGTACATGCCTATCTTTGGACCTCTATAAATGCCTTTTGACTCCTAGTTCTTTACTCTATTTCCTTTTACTTTCCTCTTGTCCCATTATCATGTTCAACCTTCATTTGGGTTTCAGTATTTCCTCAATGTTACGTTGCCCTTGATTAAGCCCCACTAGGCATCCTACACCCTTCTCTCCATTGATTTTAGTTCATTTGTTTTTCCCTTGCCCCTGGGTTGGCTGACACACCACTCCTTCTTTTCTCCCACCTCCTCTTCTCCCATGTCCCCCTGGGAGTGTTGGTCCCATTGTTTTCTTCTCCTGAATAGTTTATCCTTCCTATCTTATCTACATAGACATGCAGAAACATTCATAAACACAAAAAAAAGGCAAAGTCAAACAAAACAAACAAGAATAACAATAACAAAAAAGAAAACCAATGACAAAAAAGGAAAAGCCTATTAATAGTACAAAACCTGTTTGTTGACCATAATAAATGTGGTCTGGTAGAGTATGATGGAATGCCACACCCTGTTCCCAAAGTCCATTTATTGTTGTTGCTGTTGTTGTTTAAATCATCTTATTGGGGGCTCATAGAGCTCTTATCACAATATATACATACATTGTGTCAAGCACATTTATACATTTGTTGCCATCATCATTTTCAAAACACTTTCTTTCTACATGAGCCCTTGGTATCAGCTCATTTTCCCACTCCCCCACTCCACCCTCCTTCCTTCACAAACTCTTGATAATTTATAAATTATTATTATTTTTGTATATCTTACACTGAGAGATACAAAGTCTAATTTTGGTTTTCCCTAGGGACTTCATTGCTTTGCTCCCCTTACTCTTTGCTTTGCTTTGCTCTTAGTGTTCCGCTTCAGCGTGATGGGTCAGATTGGCCACTATCCCTGCAGAGTCTTCAGTGTTGTCCCCATAGTACTAGCGCTCAACGAGAGACGTTGTGTCTTGTGGTGGGACTGACCCTATGGTCTTCTCTGTCTTTTGTCTGCTCTGAACAGGAATATCATCCTCGGGGCTGGATGGGCCAGAATGTGTTCCACTCTCTCCTTCCCTCTCATTTCTCCTGTATGCTCTGAGCAGACGTGCCCCTCTCCCCAAGCTCTAGCTTCAGTCCTCTCTAGTGCATTCTTCTGGGGGGCTGTGGGTGGAAGGGGGAGGGGGGCCGTGAATCCACCTAGTCGAGGTTGGGGCCTGTCCCTCTATCTCATTTTCAAGGGGATTGTTATCAGTCTCTAAACTTAAGAATAATTTTGGCTTTTAGTGTTGCATAAATGCCAATTTATGTTGAGGGATTTCCATTCTATCCACATTTGACTGAGCATTTTGAATCAGGATTGGGCGTTGAACTTTCTCAAAGGCCTTTCCCATGACAATTGACATGATAATGTGAATTTTAAAATATATAGGTAGTAGATTATACTGATCGTTTGGTTAAAGTTGAACCATCCTTGCGTGCCTGTTAGAATCTCACTTGACTATAATATAATATTATTATCTTTATAGATTGCTGTTGAATTCTAGTAACTAGAATTTTGTTGAGAATTTTATAACTATCTTCACAAGAGATCATGGTTTGTCATTTTCTTCCCTTGTGACACCTTAGCCTAGTACTGGCCTCAGAGTCAAGCTAGATTCATAAAGTGAATCTGGAAGTAGTTCTTCATTTTCTATACTCAGAAATGGATGGCGACTGCTGTGAGCTTGTCTCTGAATGTTTGTAGCATTCTCCAGTGAAGCCCTCCAGGGAAGGGCTTTACATTATTTATTTATTAGCATCACTACCCTCTGGTGGGAGTAGGAGGCCCAGCCTTGCAACTGGAGAGCTGCTGCTGGATTTGAACCGCCAACCCTGTGGGCCACAGTCCCGCGCACAACCATTGCACCACCGGGGCTCAGCCCCCTTCAATCGGTTCTTGTGTTGTGATTTGTTCCATTTTTCTGCTTTGGCATAGGTAGTGTGCTTTTAGAAATCTGCCCATTTTCTGTAGTTTTCAAATTTGTCGCAGTATAATTTTTCAGATAATTCAGTTGTGACCCTTTCTGTTTCAGTTGGCCCCATTGTAATGCCATCCATCTTACCTTTTGTTTGGATGTTTGCTTCTCTCCTGCTTGCCTTGGTCAATTTGACAAGTGGTTAAGCAATTTATCGATCCTTTCAAGGAACCAACCTCTAATGTTCTTGATCCTTTGTTTTTCTGTTCTATTTTTAAAATTTGTTCCTCTGATCTTTCATGACCCTTTCTATAGTGATTATGCACTTCTTTTGTTTCTCTTTTCCTCATTGTTTGAATTGTAGAGATAATGTTTAGATTTTTACTTGTGTGTGTGTGCATTTATTACTACAAACCAGCCTGTAGCCATTGCTTTTGCTGTATCCTGAAGGTTTTAATGTGCTGTGTTTTCATTCCCATTTGCCATTTGGTTCTAGGATGTAAATTTTTTTCATCTTTTATTTCTCCTACTATCCAGCAGCATCGACAGATAGATAGGCTGATTGACTTATCTCAAGGAAACTGAGGGTTCACCTGGTTATAGAGGCCACAGATCAGCCATGAGGCTAGAAGCTTCTCCTGATTCATGTAGTCACAGCTGCCGACCAACTGCAGATGACAGGCTGTTGGCTCACAGACTGCAGCAGCAAATGAATCACAAGGTCACCAGGCAATATGACAGGTCACTGGGGAAGCCCTGTCTGCTGGAGTATGATGAGGGACTGGGTGTGGTGCTGGGCCTCCAGCTGCCAGCACAGGTGACTCGTGGGGTTATAAGTGCTATATGTTTGCAGGCCTACAGGACGGGGCAAAGGAGTGGACACTTGGCTAGGAGTAGCTGGTTTGCAGGCCCCTGTGCCAGCGGCTAGGTAGAGTCATGGGAATCACGGAGTTCTTTGTGTAGGCAGTTGGAGCCTAGGAGTTGGCATAGGCATTCCACGGTCCCCAGCTCCTGGGGCTTCATGAAAAAAAGCTAGAATCACTGCTCTATGGGCCCGGGACTCAGTGAACAGCATGGTGGTGGGAGCCACCAGCTGATGCTCAATTCAGGGGCATAAATGAGGTCTGTAAACGTCTGGCATGGTTTGGGAGTTGGGGAGGCACAGAGCACTCCTGCCTGGCTGTGGGTGTGGGTGCAAAGACATTCCTGTTTGGCCACACCAGGAGATAGGCCCCTTAGCTGGGGACACTGCTTGCTTTCTCTCCACATTTCCATGGTATAGGTTTAGCAAGCAGGGCAGAGATCCCTTCAGTTAGCCACGTCTGCTGTGCTGTTTTTGTATAGTTTCTCTTTCCACTTGGCCCTGGGTCTGCTCCTTCAGCCTGATTTTGATACTCAGAGTCCCAAAGTTGTCGATGGTGTCTTATTCATTTATCTTTTCATGCCTTTATTGTTACGGACAAGCGTTATGTGGTGCCTGCTGATGCTACCTTCTGGGACCACCCTTTATTAAAAAAAAATATATGTGGTAGAAGTCGCTGAAGTTTTCCTTTGTAGTTCTAAAGTGTGTGCGTTTTCAGCTGCTGCAGTATAAACTGTCCAATACGAACAGCAACAAGAAAACCCACAGTGATGTTCCGTGGACTCAACTCCCGGTGACTCTGCATGTGCTCCAGTAGAACTGTGCGCTGCGATGGTTAATCTTTTGGAAGCAGAGCATCAGATCTTCCTAGAGGTAGATTCGAAGCTCCAACCACAGTTTTGCACCCCCAGGGGCTCTTGATGGATAAGCTAGGGAATACATATTTAAGGCTAACCTCCCCAACCCCTCCTTCCCATGAGCTTCCACACTTCCCCGGAATAGAAGTTCAAGAGCTGCCAATGCCCACAGCCATCCCTCTTTCCCTGTCTCCAGTTTCAGGCTTCATCACCTCCTGGCTCAATCTAGAAGGCAGAAACCAGTCTATCAGTTCCTGCCTTCCTCAGCCCAGCCTCCCTGTTTCAGTCTGATCACTAAGTTGCTCTTCGGTCTCCCTCATCTTTCTCTCAGACAGCTGCTGTCGCCTTCTTCCTGTTGGAATGTGCAGGACGCCTTCTGATGGTGCAAACTTCAGGAGTGAATCATGGCTTTACTGTGACAACTCTCATCTCTGTCCCCCAGCCAGCCAAAGGCCTCTTTCTGGAGGCAACCAACAGGATCCATTCCTTAGCGCTTGTGCTTTGGGGAAGGTTCTCTACACTGAAGCAGACACATCTGCTTCTCCGAGTGGATTCATTCCATTGTGTTCCTGAAAAACAGCCGTGGGAAGTCCCAGCCTCTGGGTTGGTGGCCATGATCCCACTGGGAAGAGGGTTTTCTTTGTTCAGTTAGGCAGCTGGATCAGGCGCAGAAGCCAAAGCAGAGATGTGGCTGGGGGTGGGGGTGGGGTGTGGGCAGATGCCAGACCACATAAAGGTCACCAAGGAACCAAGGAACAGAAGCTGGAAAATGACAAAGACCTTTCTCCTGCGCCAACACAGAGAGAAAAGCTTCCCGGAGCCAGCAGCTTCATTCAGATGTGGGGCCTCTGAGATGGTGAGAACAGACACTTGTCAAAGCCACCCGGGCATAGCAGCACTAGACAAATAAGAAAATGCCCCATCGGAATCTTCTGGAAATTAAAAAAAAAAGACCGTGTTTTCCCCCATTGGGTCACTTTGGATTTGGTCTTGCTGACCTTTCTGTGCCTGGATGTCTCTTCCCTGGGGTAACTTTCCTGCCTTAGGCCTCTCACCTATGTGGTGCCCTCTGCTTGGAAAAGTCTTCCCCAAATCTGTGCCTGCTCCTTCCTCCCTTAATAAACAGGACCTGAGCAGAGAGGGTCCCCCAGCTGGCCTCGGTCGCTGGCCTCCGTCTGTTGCTTTCCCAGCCTCTTTTACAGGCTATTGGGCAGGGTGGGGGTTGTGGGAGAGGTGTCTGTCTATGTGTCCACTTGTAGATTGTTGCGATTGCTGCTGTTGCTGCAGGACCTTGGGTATCACCATCTACTGTTCGCTCTCCTGCCTTTGACTCCAGTGTCTTTGGCAGAGTCCCTCTTGTTTGGCTGATCTCTCTCTCTCTCTCTCTCTCTCTCTCTCTCTCTCTCTCCATTGCCTTCCCATCCCCCAAGGGTCTGGCCTCTAACTCATGACTTACTCTATGTATTGGTGTAGTTACTTGTCCAATTAGCCGGCCAGTCAGACCACAGACTTCCTGGGTACAGAGATGGCCTGCTTTGTTTACCCCTCACTGGACACCCAGCCCCTGGGCCTGTGCCAGTGAGAAGAGGTGCTAAGGGTCCAGGGTCCCTCACTTCACTTGGTCTCATGGCTACCCCAGGTGATGGGGTAGAATCGTCCATTGCATTTCCTGGACTGTAATCTTGACGGGGGTTGGGCATCCTGTCTTTCTCCTGAGCAACCCCTGCATGGGTTTGGGCCACCGGCCACTCCCACCCCCATCCACTCAGAGCTTACTTAGCACCGAACCGATGTGCTGCCAGGCCTTCCTGGAGACACGAGAACAATTCATAAATGAGCAAGGAGGTCCGGATGGAAACACTGGTGCCCTGGAAGGAGCGTGGCCAGTGGTGGAACGGAAGAAAATGAGAGGAGAAAACCAGCCTCCGCTCTGTAAGGGGCCAAGTCTGGTCAAGCACCGCTCCAGACAGAGAAGAGAGGGGGACTGAGAGGGCAGAGGAGCGGAAAGCACAGCCAGCCCAGCGCTCCTGCCCTCGCATTTCAGGAGGTGGCAGGAAGCTCTGGGCACGGGTCTGCCAGGGCGCGCCCCATCACGGACCTTTGCCTGGTTCAGACAAGATGGTTAAGCAATCCCTTCTTGACTGACTTCAGGAACCAAATGTTTGGCTCCTTCTTTCTTTTAAACAAGCAAGTCAATCCAGAAAAGACAGCAGCTGCCACCGATCAATCGCAGCCTTTTCATAAGGAAATCCGAACTCCACAATCTCCCATCAGTGTCTGCTTCTGGCTTGCCAGTCTCAAAAATAACATGTTATTCCTTTTCCCGATCACAAAAGAAGTGCCTCGCATGATTATCAACAATAGAACCCTGGCACACGTTGGTTCAAACAGATAAACTTGGAAAATAAAAATCACCTTCATGGAGCAAGTCTTTTATTTCTCAGTCACAAAGGCTGGCATGTCTATTTTCATCTCCTCCTCTCTCCTTAGAAACTGGAAGAAGAAAAAAAACACCCCACAAAAGCCTCATTCATCTCTACTTTAATTTCCCCTCTTGAATTTAGTTCTAGGTACCCCGGTCAGCTGATTGGATTAGTCAGGTAATGTAACCCAGTCATTTTGCCTTTATCTCTTACCAGGCTTGAAGATAAAGTCCAAGCTCCTTAAGGGAGTACACAGGGTCGCTCAGAAGCTGGGGTCCCTCTTCCTTCCGGCCTCATTTCTCACCCCTTCCTCCCCTTGCCCACTTAATTGGGAGCTTATTGCAGAAAGGTCATGGGCTTACAGGTGTGTTCTCATGGCCCAGACCTCTCCATTCAAATACTTCTCAGCTAGGAATCAAGGCAGACAAGGACCTCAGGCCTCCTTCTTTGGGTGTAGGCTTGAAGGAGGGGCTCAGAGGGATGCGAACTCACAATGGGCAGGAGTGTGAACCGGGGGGCCACCTCTCCGAAACACTCTGCCAAAGCTCACTGCCACCAATTCCAACTCTTAGCAATCCCAGAGGACAGGCTGCAGCCTCTCTGGGCTTCTGCCACTGTCACTGTTTACCAGGAGAAAGCCGCCCTTTCTTCTGAGGAAGAGTGTGTGGTTTCATACTGCAGACCCACCCCCAGGGCTCCTCCCCACATTCTTACACCCATCTACCATATTTTTTTGGACCCTAAGATGCACCTTAAAATAAGCCACACCCAGTTTTTAGAGCAGGAAAACAAGATAAAAATACTCTGAACCAAATAGTACTGGTATACTAATATGTTTTGGGGTACCACACCTTCGGTCCATGTGGTGGTTATATGTTCGAGATGTCAGATTTCATGATTGAAATGTAGGGGTGGAGTCTAGCCTGTTAATTTGGAGATAGCCATTGAATAGCCAATGAGGCTTCTGTGTGGGCATGGTTTTCTCCTGAGACTTCTCGGAAAAGTCACAGTATTTCCCTGATGGAGATGAGAAGCTATCTCCCCAGTTGTTGGGAGTTAGTCTCCGAGACAATGAACTACAGACGAGACAAGATAGCAGCATCCCAGGAACTGAAGGAGCTGGAGGAGAAGCCACATGGCCTTACCCTGATGGAACCAGACCTCTGAAGCTGGGGAAGTCACATGGCGACCCTTGCCAGTGCTGAGTTGCTTCTACCACCACTGGATGCTGTTGATGGACCCTGAGCCCTGGAAGTGAGGAGCCATGCAAGGACCCCTACCAGTGCGGGGACTCTGCATCCACTGGCCTGTGACTTTGTGAATCAGAAAGAGATATTATAGACTTGAATTAGGCATACGGGCTAATATTGGACTTATGACTTTGGACTGGACTGGGTTGGGATGGTTTCTCAATATTCCATTTCTCTTGTATATAAACCATTCCCTTATATCCATATGTGTGTCTATGAATTTGTTTCTCCAGTCTACCCGGACTAACAATCCATAAGACACACCCTCATTTTTCCCCGACTTGGAGTGGGGGAGGGGGGTAATTGCACCTTATCATCTGAAAAATATGGTATATCCAATTGTTTTCTGTTCAAAAAGCATACTGTTAGTGTAGCTTTTAAATAGATTATACCTACATGTTGATACTACTATACAATACCTACAAAAGCAGTCCATGTGTGTGTGAGGCCCAGCCGCCCCATGTATACAGAACTCGAAACTTCACATCTAGACT